>VZTI01004617.1:671700-694963 GCA_013397865.1 Struthidea cinerea
CGGGCGGGCGCGCGCCGCACCGCGCATGCGCCGTCCCCGCCCGCCCGCTGCGCACGCACGGGGCGGGAGCTGAGGGCGCCGAGGGAAAAGGGCGGGCGGGGGCTCCGCCTCCCTGAGGGGAGCGGGCGGCCCCGGGCGGGAAGGCGGGCGGGGATCCCGAAAGACGTTCTGGGAACGCCTCAGCGGGCAGCGGGAACGCTCCCAGCCTGTGGGAGGCGGTTGGGTTGTGGCGTTTTTAGTCTAGAGAAGGGAAGGCTAGAGGGGATCTCGTTAAATGCATATGAAATATCGCCAGGGTGGGTGCCAGAAGGATCACAGAATCATGGAATGGGTTGGGTTGGGTTGGAAGGGAGCTTAAACATCATCCAGTTCCAACCCCTGCCATCGTTAGGGACGCGTTCCGCTATGCCACGTTGCTCCAAGGCCAGTCCAGCCTGGCCTTGGACACTTCCAGGGATGGGGCAGCCACAGCTTCTCTGGGTAATCTGTGCCAGGATGGTACCAGACCCTTTTCCATGGGGCTCAACAACAGGACAAGCAGCAATGGCCAGAAACTAAAACACAAGAAGTTTCACCTCAACGTGAGGAGGAATTTCTGTTTGTTGAGGGTGGCAGAGCACTGGAATAGCTGCCCAGGGAGGGTGTGGAGTCTCCTCTGAGGGAGACATTCCAACCCCACCTGGCCGCGTTCCTGTGTCACCTGCTCCAGATGTCCCTGCCTTGGCAAGGTCGTCGGACTGGGTGATCTCAAGAGATCCTGTCCAGCCCAAATAATTCCGTGATTCCTTCATTATGTTGGAAAAGCCTTCCAAAACCATCGAGTCCAACCTGTGTCCAATCCCTACGTTGTCAGCCAGATCAGAGCACTGAGTGCTACATCAAGTCTTTCCTTGGACACCTCCAGGGATGGCGATTCCACCACCTCCCTGGGCAGCCCGTTCCAATGTTTAATCACCCTTTCTGTGAAGAAATTCCTCCTAATGTCCAAATTTCATCTGTAAAAGGCCACATGCCAAGGGTCACTCTGGCAGGTGGCAGGTAAGGGAGGCTGTGTGCCCAGATGATGCCAGACCAAAGCTCTCCCACCTCTGTCCCAAATAAGCAGGGTGGGAATGGGTTCAGGGTTTGTATCTGGGGGGGAGGGGGGAATAAATAAAAAGAATGACTAAGCCAATCTCATGATTTTGAGAGGATTGAGTCATAAAAATACTGAAACCCCCAGGCAAGAATCCATCAAAATAATCTCTAATTTACTCCATATTTTTTTCCTTAAACAAACTACCAAGTCCTGCAAAAGTCTACTTCGGCTGGGAAGCAAGTGGTAGAGACAACTTTATATCAGTGAGAAAGCTGAAGAGAAGAAAAAGAGGACGCAAGGAGTTTGTGTCTTTGGCCGTTCACAGAAAGTGGGGAGAAGATTCCTGCCCGTCTCCACAACGAGGACATGTCCCTCCTGTTCTGTGAAGTGCAACACTTACTGTGTGCTGATGACAGTAAATGATTTTCTCTATCAGGCTTTTACCCTTCCAGCTGACACACCCAGCTGCCGCTCCCTCGCTTTTGTCTCTCGCAAGTGTTGCTGTGCTGTCCTGAGGCAGAGAACCAGCAGTGAAAATGGCTGGTTAATATTAAAAGGCAGAAACAAAAAAGGGAGACAAATGTTCGGGCTTTTTACATACAGCATTTCAAACGTCTGAAAGCCCCTCTCCCCTCGGGAGTCTAATTTACAAGGTAAATAATGGAGTGAAAACCCTTACGTAGCTCGTCTGGTTGAAGGCAAAATTCCCTTCTGCCCACAATGCTGCCTAAGTAAACAGACTGTTTCAAAATACAAATGAGCACAGTGTCTTCAGCCTGGAAAGCAAAAAATTCGAATACCAAAACTGTTAAAACCCAGAGCTGAGGGTGAAAACTGAGAAAGGATGTCACTGTCTCATTCAACAACATTTGAAACACATTCAATTTTATCCCATCTTAGTTTAGTTTAATTATAAAGTCTGTTAACATTTTACCATAATATTTCCTAATAATCGAAGGGGGTTTTTTGTGATACCATGCTTTGATGAAACTTACCTGCTGAAAAGTTTCCACCTCAGTTCTGTTTTATTAATTTTTGCCTGTTTTAGTGGCCTGTTATTTCATTACTGCTTTCATTGCATAAATCAGCTGTATTTTCTTCCATCCTTTATGCCAGTGGCTGTGAATTATCCCTGCAAAACAACAAGTTGCTTTTTCAGATTAAAAAAAAATAACCATGAATACACTTTCTGTGTATCCATGTTCTCAAGATTCATGGAATAATTCCTAACAACATGTGAATTTATCAACAACAAATGAGGCTGTGGAGATAAAGGATAGTCTGATAGCAGCCCGGGAGCTGGATAAACCACTCCCACGGTATCTGCCTCTCAGGTGCTGCTGTAATTACTCTTATCCTGCTGGAAATGCAAAGTGCTGGGGACTCCATGTGATTTCACTGGGTCATGAGATCCGTGCTCATGACGATGCCCGGGAGATGTGTACACATGACTTCTGAGCACTTCTGAGGATGACTTTTGGGGAGTTGAAGCACTCGGGACCCTCACATCCACTTTTTTAGGGACAGAGGGAATACCTTCCTGCTGCACTGCAGGAACTGGTTGATGACTGTGGCAGGTTTAGTGCTGTCCTTGTAGGGCTTCCTCCTGGTGCCAAGAGCTTCAGGAGATCCCAAGACTTTTTCTTCAGAGATGCAGAACCTTTATGCCAACAGTTTCTAGGTCCAATAAGGGCTTTGCCTACATAAAGTGTTTGCCAGCAGCAGTCACCTTCCCTGGCTGGATCTCAGGGAGGGTTAGTTGGTTCATATTAAAAATAGGATGTTTAAGTTTGCAGCACAGAATCAGAAAGCTCTAGGTCAGCATCAGAGATTGTAGAATTATCAACCTTGGTAATACTTTTTGAACTTTCTGAGCCCTGAATGTCCCAGGCCAGCAGCAGGCAATGGGAGTGGGCAAAGGGAACCTGAGAGCAGCAGGGCAGGTCACGGTTCTGCGGGTGGGAACCACGAGCCAGGTACCACAGGACACAAACAGCAGCTATTTAATTCCAAAAAAGGGTTAGTACAAACCTGACTTCAAACTCCATATTCCAAAATTTGCTGGAAGTTTGTAACAAATTTATTGATGTATAAAACTTAAGCATGGACTCATTCAAGCCAATCTGAAATAGATACAAATTGTGGACAAGCCTTTAATTGATCATGTGGATGCTTGACTCAGTGTTTCAATTATCTATGCAGAACTTCTGGCTAATTAATTGTGACTTATTCATCCTTATCTTAAATATGAGTCTCCTCTCTTCTCATTCAATCATGTCTTTCAGTTCTGGAGCATCAAAAGAGCCGCCAAGTCTCCATCTCACCTTCCCCTCATGTTCTGCCACCAAACCCATCATCAAAAAACAAAGTATACTTTTTCCCAAAGCAACTCCGAGTTCCTGGAGGAACTAAAAAATATGTGTAGCATCAACAACCCCATGACTGGGCTGTGTCCCTCCCTGTGTGGAGTTACCAGGAAGGAGGAGGAAGCTGTGAGTAGCTGAGCTGTGCTCTGACTTGCACAGTACGGTGACAGAACCTCTCTGTCTGCCCTGACCTGATCCCTAAGACATCATAAAGCCATAAGTTCATGAAGGAATAATTAGCATCTAGCTCATTATTAACATTCATGAGAACTGAAATAGCTCAAGAAGCTGAAATAAAATAATTTTAAAGCTGGCTTGTCATGCCAGCTTTTTTCCTTTGTCTTACTGGTCAGAGCTTCGCTAAGACCTATCAGCAAGGGAAGAATCACAATTCAAATCTGCACTTGTTTTCTGCAAGTTAAATTGCTCTCAGAAAGAGTGCTGAAAGTTAAATTATTTCTTTACATTCCCTAGACACACGACCCCTTTTTTGTTGTCACGCAAGAATCCGGAATCCTAAACAGAGCCCGGAAAATCAGCAGTCTTTGGAAGAAAGCACTGAAAGCAGTCTGATCTCTTACACAGATAGACATCAGCACATTTTTCCCAATTTAATATTTCAACTCGAGAACGAAAATATTTCCATCTTCTTTCTCAAGCCTTCAAAACAACTGCATCTCACACCAGGCTGTGATTTTTCCTCAGGGTACCTTGAGGGATTTATTATCTAACGTCAGAGTTACAGGCAGCAGCTCCTTGACATGCCGATGCCACGATACAGGCATGGAAGTGTGGGAAGAGCAAACCTGAGGGTTTTGGTAGCTGCTTTGTTTCAGGTAAAACAAGCTTTCCTCAGAATTTGGCAATGGAAGCCTTTTTAAAAATGAGGTGGAGCAGTAGTTACTTTTTCCTGGGGCAGGAAGAAAGAGCTGTACTTCCTGGCAAGAGTAAAACTCTTCACAGGGCTTAGGGATGAAGGCGGTGGGATGTGCAGGTTCAGGAGCCAGGCTGAACCAGGACAATACTCCTTTCCTCTACCAACCCTAATTCCTCACCAAGAGGTCTGTTCAGACCTCAGAGACCGGAGAAGAAATCCACTCATGTCACGCCAATTCTCCCTCTCATTTTTCAGAAATTCCAGCACACCAATTCCCCAAAGCCGTGCAGGCAGTGTGGGTTATCTCCAAGCTCCCTGTGCTATCTGCTAACACTTCCCGAGGGGTGATAAGTCTGGATATACAACATCCCAAATCGAGGGGCACTCTGCTAGACCGTGCCTTTAGCAGTGCTCCCTTGGAGGTACAAATGGGAATTGCTTGTTCCTTTAATAATGGAAAAATGCTTCTGGCAACAACAGGTACGATCCCCCAGTGACCTCTAATGACACAGGAGATGTCCCACACTCACTCACAGCCTCTGGCTTTGGTATTTTCCCCAATACACAGAGCAGGGGAAACAAGGCTTGCTTTGATGAGCACTGAAGCTGTCTTTTGTTCATGCAATGAAGTTTAACGTTAAGAAATCATAATTGTTTATCTACACCCCATTAAATATTGTCTTTGAAAACACCCCACAAACTGGATTGGGTCTTTTGTCAGAGCTGCAAAAATGTGAAAAGGAATTTCATAGAATCATAGAATGGTTTGGGTTGAAGGGACCTTAAGCCCATCGCATTCCCCGCCCTGCCATGGGCAGGGACACCTTCCACTATCCCAGGCTGCTCCAAGCCCCGTCCAACCTGGCCTTGGACACTTCCAGAGATCCAGGGGCAGCCACAGCTTCTCTGGGCACCCTGTGCCAGGGCCTCCCCACCCTCACAGGGAAGAATTCCTTCCCAATATCCCATCTAACCCTGCCCTCAGGCAGTGGGAAGCCATTCCCCTTTGTCTCTTCTAATTGTCTGAAGCAGAAAAATGCAGAAAAGATGAATTATCTAAATAAGTTCCATTTCCACTTCATATTGTTAAAATTACCTTCCTACTAAAATGTTTCCACCATTATCAATTTCACTGAAAAATGATTACAGGATTATTTTTTTCCAATTAATCAAAAAGGAAAACCTCAGTGAAATCAATACACAAGTCAGACTGTGATGAATAGAATATTCTAAACTGGATTTATTGTTCCCAGACATTAATGTAATACATAAACACGTTAAAAGAAGGGATATAGTAACAAGCAACCCAGTAACAGAAACAAAGCAAGTCTTTGAAATTTTTGTTCTATACTTACACATGAAAATGTCCCCAAAAACTTAAGTAGTTGTCAGTCAACAAAGCAAGGATTTCAGATATTAAATAATCACCCCAAAAACTTGTCAATGAGCTTGTCATAACCAAAATGTTTGATTTGGGTTTTTTTGGTTTTGTTTTAAATTTATTTTTAGGCAAAAAAAGAATAACCATTACCTCATGCAGTATACAAAGGCTTTAAAATAAATCCATTAATACAAATGAAAGACTGAGTCCTGAGGCTTTTTTTTTTTAGATTAAAAAAAAAAACACCAAAAAAACCCTCAGGGAGTTTCAGAAAATTAATGCCAACTAGTTTTCTTAGCATTGAAGAAACAACCTATAACCTCCTTGCACTCCAGAAATTCATTCAGTTACCTCTTTCAATACACGTGTGCTTGTAGTAGGTCTTGGATTTACCAGAGTTTCAAATGAAATTAAGTGCAAAAATGTTTTCTTAGTGTTTTCCAATTATGGAGGTAAAAAAAATACCTCAGGGAAAAAAAAAAAAGACAAAAGAATGAGGCTAGCAGGATATCACCTGCATATACACCAGATGGAAGAAAAGGCAAATCTGAAATAGATGGAAAGGGAGATGGGAGGGGAGGTCTGAGGAAAAAATAACAGCAATGATCAGCAGCTGAACTTTAAACCAAAGCCCTTGAAAGCCACTCAGCAGATCACCAGTCACTGAAATAAAGAGTGTTTATGAGCATGGCTGGCGAGCTGGGCTCTGGGAAAGCTGGAATTGTGACAATAGTCCCAATTCCAGCTGACTGCCTGACAATGCTGGGAATGCCAGTGCTGCTCCAACAGCTGCACCACGTCCTGGCCAAGCTACACAGAGACCAAAGATCATCAAACGAGGAGTTCCGGACGCCAACAACGGGGTCACGAGCACGGAGCAGCAGCTTCTACAGTCAACAACATAACATATGGCAAACGAGAGACTGAGTTAGCAAAATGTGGTATAAAAAAGTATAAAAGTTGTTTTTAAAATCTTCCTTAAAACGTCGATATCATACGATGTGTGTGGAAATGCCATGAACCACAGAAGGAAAAGCCTAAGCCTTAACATTCAGGAGAGCAGCAGCACCTCTCTGGCCCCATCACCCTTTGTATAGCAAGAGGGGGAGTTTTTGGTTTCTTTTGTTGTTTTTACCTTAAACATGAGTTTAATCCAAAAACCACATTCAAGCGTACATTTTCTGAGGCTTCAGAAGATGCCCTCCCCAACCTGTTTAAAAAGAAAAAGAATAAAGGTTAGATAGAAATGTCTAAATACAAGGTCCTTTCAGAGTCCACCATCCAAGGGTGGCTATCCAGGAGAGGTCATCTTCCTCGATCTTGATGTTTTTTTGTTTTTGTCTTTTTCTTTTTGTCCTCTGTTTTGGGTTTCAGGGCGCAGACACACGCGGACACTCCGGCAATCGCTTTGGGCAAGTCCGTCCCTTTGCACCACTTATTTTTCTCCTTGTCATAGACCTGGACTGTTTTGGAGAAGACAGCTTCCTCCCAGCTGTAGCCTCCGAGGATGTAAATCTTGCCTTCCCAAACTGCCACCCCCGACTCGCTGTTGGCTTGCAGCAGCGGGGCCACTCTGGTCCACTGGTTGCACTGGGGGCTGTAGGACTCCACGCTGAGGATGTCAAACCGAGCCATGGTTTCGATGTTGTCATCGCTGCCACCGATGGAGTAGATGTTGTCCTGCAAGGTGCACATGCTGTGCCACCCCCTGGCAGTGATCATGGGCCTCTTCTCCTCCCACACATCCGTGCGGTAATCGTAGCACAGCAGGTTCTTTCTGTAGGGGCCGATCTGGTAGTCGTGGCCTCCCGAAATGTACACGAATTCCTTGTAGACTGTGCCAGCGTGGCCGTAGGTGAACCTGGGGCAGGCAAACAGAACGGTCCTTACGGGTTTTATCAAGACACACAAGCATTCAGCAGAGACTGTTCTAAAGAAGCAAGCAAACAGTAACTAAAGGCAGAAGAATCTCTGATCCCGTGGTTACCCAGTAACCCCTCTCATTCACAGGGCCTCACCCTGCGCTGCAGAGTGCACAGCCTGACAACCACTTTTAAATCATCCTTTCCATAGCAAGTCGCCACAGAGCACTGAGGTATGACAATCACTTTTTAATGCATCCTCTAGAGTGTGTCACACAACAGAAATAACCCATCCTGCTCTACTGGCATGACCTTCACTCCTATTTTCCTGCTCCAGTGCTTGGTTTGCATCAGTCTGAGAGGGCCAGAGAGGGAAAAAATCCACATCTCAGAAAGGGCTTCTGTGACAAAAAGGGGAAATAATCATGATGCCTCTCAGACTTACCCGTAGGGATTAACCAAGAGAAACCAAGAAGAAAACTGCTGTGGCCTTTCCCTGGCACAGCTCCAGGATCACAGGTCACATTTCTTACCCATGGGCGCTCTCAGCACAGTTCATCTGCAGTCCCAGCACAGGCAGTGTCCTTTTCATGAGCCATCTGTCTGCTCTACCTCCGCTGCCCTACAGGTGGGAACTCCTTTGGTCACCCCAAGACAAGGCAACAGAGCCCAATCCATCACAGATCGTGGTAACGTAAGAGAAAATGAAGTGGTAGAATCAACACCATGCACACTGCTTCCACAGGGCAGAGAGAAACCCCCTTTGATCATCTATAATAAAGCCACTGCAAACCTAAATCTCCAGGCTGTTCTTAACTTCACATGAGGCTATTCCTGACCAAAGCCCTTTCAGCTCTAAGAAGTGGACAGCCAAGGTGATGAACAGCATCAGCTGCTTTGAACATATTGCTCCTGCATGTCTTTTTTTCCTCTTTTTGGGCAGTTGAGGTGTCAAAAGATGTAGCACCAGCCACAGCAAATTGGGTCTCCCAAGGAGCCTGAACGATTCAATGCCCACAGGGCACAGCGCAATGCACTCATCACGCTGCACTCACGAGCCTCTGCCACCATCCTTTGTACACCATCCTTTGTAGTCAGGCACTGGAGACAACGCAACCTCCACGGCAGACAAAGCTCTGTTAGCATTGCTTTAGCCTTTGAACTGTGCCTGAACACGCTGGAGCTCTGTGTGGAGAGAACCTTGAGCTGTTTTCATTTCGCAGGGTAATGGTTTCTCTGAGCCACACACATGCTATCGTAACATCTTCCACACACCTGAGTGCCAGCACTTCTGTGCCAAGGGACAAGATGGACTAGAAAAGAAACCCCACATTTACCCTGAAAGCACAACACTTCTGAGACAAGCTAAAAGGTGGTTATTATTCTAGATGCCTACCGAAACCTCTGATCCCTGTCTGAATCAGATATTTTAATAGGTTCCTGCTACAAGAAACAGAAAAATCCCTGACGCGCTTGGGCTGACAATGCTGAGTGACCAGGACAGTCTGTTCAACTATGGGGGCTGGAGCACCAGCCCTGGGGATCTTGCAGAGGTGACTTCACAGCTGCTCTGCTTCTTGGCCTCTCAGGGAAAAGACAGGAAGAAAAAAGGAGAGGACTTAGCTACAGTTATCCAAAAAGGCAACTCAAAATTTCCACGGCTCTCAATCTGCCTCATGATGGAAGCAGTTAATTCACGCTCAGTTCTTCTGTTGGGCACGATGCACCCTGAGCACATGCACTCAGCTTTCACCCCTGACAGAAATACCATGGCAGGTGAAGTGCCCAGAGATGCTGCTCCACCTTGTTTAAGGTCTCTTCCAGACAAGAACCAGGACTGTCTATCTCCAGAGGCTCCTGGGCTGCTTGTCAGAGCCTGTGTTTCTCTGCATACACAGGAACAGGTTTAAAAATGGCCAGTCTGGGGGTGGGATGGACAGCCTGAGTTCAGTTCATTTCAAGCTGCAGCAGACTTTAAACCCACGTGTAACCACCAAAGTGCCTGGAGGCTGTGCTGTACCAGGGAGTTTTGAGGAGTCAGGAGGACAATGCAAGGACATCGAATCCACCCCAGAGCCTGGCATAATTGCACTGCTGATGGCAATCACACTGCATTCACCATTCAGGGAAAAAATTACGCCAAGTTAATAAAAACCTGCGTGGCCTCTGGAGAAGTAGGTTAAATGTTCTCCTACGCTGGAATTCTGTACAGGTAAGCAAGCAATAGCCATTGTCTCTCAAGCACAGGCATGCAGCCCAGCACAGGCAGCTGCAGAAAAAGCACTGATCTGGTGGTTCTTTTGCCTCAGTCAATGGCTGTGTCCAGGGAACAGCAACAGCTACAAGAGTGGTTTGACAGAAACAATCAGATCTGAAGCACCAAATCGACCATCAATTTGTTATTGCCCAGTATAGGAGAGTTACCCACTGAAATGCACCAGAGGTATTTCACTTTGCCTGACTTCTGAAAGCTCATCCTAAATAGCATCACTTTCATTGGAACTGCATGAAATAGATGCATAAACTGAAACCAATCAATAGAAATCCTTTCTACAAGCCCTGTGACTGAGAGAGGGGCATTTCTAAATGGGCAACAGAACAGGCACGTCAATACAGTGGGTCCAGGCATCCTCCAACAGAGAGCATTGAGCATTTTGGCAGTGCTTTCTGCAAGAGTGGCCAGAAAAAAACAGAGGCATTAAGAGAAAAGATATTTGATTTTAACATCTGCTGGAGCCTGGTGCCGATTTTGAATGCCTTAACCCAGATACAGCGCTGAAAAATTAGTTCCTGACCTAGTAACACCATTCAAATGCTAGAAAACCTACCATTTACTGTCTGAGACAGAAGAACACCTAACTCAGTAAAGCTTTGGGAATCCCCTATTCCAACCAAAGTCCAGGTGAGCTGTGGTTGCTCTGAATGTCAGCGTCCACCTGTTGTAGCCCTGCGAGATCGTTCATGACCCAACTGGCAGAGCAGATACCATCGCTCCCCAACCTGTTCCAACACAGCTCCTCACACAACAGCTTTCAGTTGTTCTGCCAAACTTTAACCTAGGGCCACTCAATTAATTTCTCTGCTGTCTGCAGCAGACCTTTTCATGGTCTGCTCAGAATGAGAACACACTGCTCCACCTCTTGCTCTGGCAAGCTCGTCAGCCACCACTGCTCCCTGCCGGGCTAGAAACTATGACAGAAACTGCTCCCAGATATCCTGGGAAAAGGGGCAAAAAATGTAGGACCTCTCTGAAAAAAGGGAAAGGTATCCCACAACCAAGGACCCTAATGAGCGTCAGGCAGAATGAATTCCCTCGTAGCAGGCTTGGAACAGGTCCACCCTTTAGACAACTTGGCTGAAGTTTTCCCCATTAAACATCTGCCCCGAGAGGCTGTTTTCTTCTCCAGCAAGACAGCATGAGTTCAGTCAAAACAGCTCAGCTCCTTCCAAGAGAGTGCTTAGGGAAAACAACGTGTTGTTTTGACCATATAGGGTGGGAAGGAGACGAGGGTAAGAGGAGATAAAGAAGAGCTTGTAAAGCTCTTCCTTAGAGGAGCGAGACCGCGAGCAGCAACATGGACACGGGATTTGGCCTGTGTGCTGGAGGACACAACCACTGCCTTTCCCCTGGAAATCTCCACACATGTGGCAAGCTCTAACCCTTGGGAAGCAAAAAAACAAACCCATTTTGTGGATGTTCAGCATAGAAGCTTTAACAAACAACCTCTGAGAGTCCCACCCCACACAGCTCGAGTCGAACAACACAAACCCACACCCCAGAATGACCTCAACGCATGCCTGTCACTCCAGAGAACAGGATTCTAGGCAGCTGCTGGCTTGGAGCAGTCAGAAATGACACCAGAGGTGCAGCACGGAGCCTGCTGCTGGTGGTCATGCACCCAAGAGGGCCAAAACACCTGCACATGTTCTCTTTGGAGGGAAGAAGACAGACAAACACGGGAAAAGAGGCAGTTTTGTTGGGATACATTGCCTGATCAGGCAGTCAGGAAGCAGAGGACTGGAGCTTCTGGTTTCCTCGACATGAAAAGTCTTGCTGCTAGAATAGGGCTGGGGGAGATGTTATTTGAGTGAAACAGGAACTTAAATTTGTTTGAGGGGAAAAAGCATGTGGTGAGGAGGAAAACAGATCGGATGAGGAGTGTGTCGAAGGGAAGACTGGAGTAGGCAGCAGGAACTGTAGCTAGAATGCTCTTAGTCTTGAATGGATCACAGAATCCTCTCTCATCCTTCCTCCACTGTCAGAAAATCACAGACTCACAGGGACAGAGCAGCCACAGCTTCTCTGGGCAACCTGTATCAGGGCTGCACCACCTCACAGCAAAGAATTGTTTTCTAATATCTGATCTAACCCTGCCCTGTGCCTGTGGGAAGCCATTCCCCCTTGTCCTGGCACCCCAGGGCCTCGTAAAGGCTCTTTCCGTCTTTCCTGTGGGCTCCCTTCAGGCACTGGAAGGCCACAATTAGGCCACCCTGAAGCTTCTCTTTTCCAGATGGAACAATCCCAATTCTCTCAAGCCTTTCCTCACAGGAGAGGTGCTCCATCCCTCTGATCGTCCTGGTGCCTCCTCTGCACTCACTCCAACAGCTCCACCTGAAGTACCTCAGGGAAGGGCTGCCCAGACCCTTTTCAGCAGCCCCGAACCTGCCAGAGCCACTCCTCACCCAGCTCGAGCAGTGGACATGTGTCAGAAAGGTTCCTGTTGCTCACCTCTGAGTTTGGCCTTTTGCAACCTGCATAAAGTTCTTTTTGCCCTATTCCTTCTGTGCAGAAAAAATAGTTGTTGCAGACAAGTCACTGCCCAGACCCAAATGGAAATAAAAGGGCTGAAAAGACAGAAAATCCAAAGGTGCCAAGGACAGAGCAACAGGAAGAGAGGATGCAGAATAATTTATTTGGATGCAGGAATAACTTATCCCAGTCCCTGCAGTGTAAGAGGAGCCTGTCCCCTAAGGGGGACTTTTTAGTCCAAGCAGACCAGCCAGGCAATCTAGTAAAAATTAACCCCTGCAAGTCAAAGTTCACTTTAAATGCTGCAGCTGCAGAATTCCTGAAGCCAGCACCCAGGTAGCAGCTGGAAGATGCAGACAAACTGCCCCGTTTTAGAGAGACTGGGTGGATTAAGCCAACAGTGCAGGATCATTTATGAGTAAACATATTCATACAGGATACATCTCACAGGTGACCCCAGCCAACAGAAGGATTTAGGACCCGAAGATACTCTCCTACACAGCTTCCCGGGAAGGACTGTGGTGTTTGGCCCCAGCTGCTGGATCTGTCTATGTGAGCAGAAATAAAAAAGCATCCTGCTTGTGAAGAGCGCTCGAGCCCAGCTGTTAGGCTGGATCAGCCTTGCATTGCAGCACCAGCCCAAAATAGAATTGGGCAACAGGCTTCTGTGCCTTCACTGGCTGCCTCTGGCTCTGCAGCTCAGGGAACAGGGAAAGACCCTGAACTCTCAAACCAAACTGCAGGAACCTGGTCTGTGATGCCACCAGGAAAGTGAGCACTGCTGCTGAGGTTTCAGACATCATGGAAACACCATCCATACAGCCAACGTCCCTGTGATTCCCACAAATATGAAACATCACTAAATCTGAGTCACTGTTTGCACATGACATGCTGTTATGCTGTCCTTACAAAGTCGCTGCTCTGATGTTGATTCAGGACACAGCAATGTCCTGTCTGTTACCGCAACAGCTGCAGGGCTTAAACCTCTCAAAAGCACAACAGCCAAGTTTTAACTCAAACTGAGAGAGAGACAGAGCTCACATTTGCCAGGGTTCTGTATTTCCAGTATAGGTAAATGCGTTTAACTGCAACAGCCAGCCTGAGCAGCCAAACACAGAGAAACACCCTACAAGGAAAACCATCACACCAAGGTGACAAAGGAAGGCCAAAGAAATGACAAACCACTTTGACCAAGGTGTGAAAAGTGCTTCTGAAAACATTCCACTCCAAGTGGCCTCAGGAAAAGCTTTTTAAGAATTGCAGAATGAAATGATCAGAGCTCTCCCTCCCATCCTCCAGAGGCACCTTGGGATGAGAACTAAAACCTCGCTGACACGAGGCACGCCGCCTGCTCAGATCCCAAATGCTGCTATGGGTTGTTATGGCTGATGCCATGTCGGTTTTACATCCCCTTCCCTCCCTTCCAGGGATCCCACTCACCAGCTAAAGTCATCCAAGCACCCTTTACTCCCACTCTTCAAACACAGGGGAACTTCCCAAACAGCTCAGTTACCTGGGCAGTCCTGCTATGTAGGTCCAGGAGTCCTTCTGAGGGCTGTAGGTCTCAACTGAAGACAGGGCCCCGTTTTCATTCCTGCCACCAACAGCCACCAGCATGTCAGTGATCGCTCCCAGGTAGAAATCGACTCGTCGCTGTCTCATGGAGGCAACCTGGCAAAGAAAATAACCCGCTGACATCTTCCAGTGTCTGGTAAGCAAGGGACTTAAGGGCTATTCGTGTCTGAGGACGGGACAGTTGCTCCATCCCCTGGTAAGGAGAGATGCTGGTTTTGACCATTATGTTCATAAAACACTTCTGTTTTTCTGCAGTAGCATCCATTTTCAAGCAAGGAGACAACAGGAAGCATCTAAGAGACAGGTTGCTCTATAAACGTTTGTGTTTATAAGGACCTCCTTCCCAAACTCTGCAAGAAACAGATATTGGAGTCACTGAAAACCACAAATGAACCATCTGGGATGACTGATCCATAGAGGAGTCCTGATTGGTTCATATGGAAACCATAACAGGTCCATGTAGGAACCATAACTGGTTCATATAGGAACAACGAGTGGCTGATACAGGAACCCAGAGCCACAGGGTTTCGGGGAAGACTGGGAGTGAAGAGCTTGTTCTAAGGGACATTTAGCACAATTTGACAATTGTCAGAGACGTTTCCTTTTTACATCACACCCATTTTTGATTTATATGTACTTGAGGAAGATGAACCAAGCAATCACCTCTAAGTCCATTCCAGCATTAATCCCAGGAGTAATATAAAGAGTTGCAGGTGGATGCTGATCAGAAATTTTACAGATGAGATGCCCAAATCCCAAGTGAAGCTGAATATCTGCCCCAAACTCTTTTGCTTTTTGTGTAATTTAAGCATTCCCACAAAGGACTTGAGTAGCTTCTTCAGCTTAGCTAACTCGACTTTCCATTTGCAAGTGCTGCCATGTTGGCTATTCTAACGAGCCCTGTCCTTCCACCAGAAAAGGAGAAAACACTCTGAACATTAAGGACTTTGAACAGAGAAATAATACAGCTTAAGCCTCACCTTTATCCACTGGTTACAGCGGGGATCATACCTATATAGGAGATTTGACGCCGCATCCCCTCCATTGTCCCGTGAAAAGCTGCCCCCGGCTATGAAGATGAAGCCTCCCAAGACTGCGACACAGTGGTGACTCCGCCGGGCTGGCAGAGGGGTTTCTGCCACCCACTGTCCCTTCCTGGTGTCCAGGAAGCAGGTGTCATCACAGAGCTCCAGGCAGCGCTCCGACACCTCCCCGCCCACGAAGAGCAGCCGCTCCTCGCAGGTGCGCAGGGCCGTGCGCTTGGTCTGCAGCACCGGCTGCGCCGTCACGTTGTTGTGGTAGTTCACCGCCTCCTCGATGAACCCCTCGCAGTTGGCTTCCTTGGGCAGCAGCGAGCACACAGCGGGCTTCACTCGATGCAGGAGGTCGCTCTTGGGGATCAAGGGGAAGTGGATGTTGTCCAGCACCTGGTAAGCCTCGTTCTCCCGCTCCGGGTACTGCGTGAGCCACTGCAGGGCGGCCTGCAGCAGGTCGTGCTCACACTCCTGCTGCACGTCGCTGCTGTCCAGGTACTGGCACAGCTTCTGCAAGGAAATGTTCTGCAGGAAGTCCGGGGTGAAGGACAGCGTGCCGAAGTTCTGCAGGATGAAGGAGTCGATGTAGGAGTCAAGGCGCTTCAGGTTGTAGATGGAGGCCAGCTCCTGCAGGTACAGATAGTTCTCCTCGCTGACTTCGTTCTCCAGGTACTCGCAGCAGAAGTCCACCACCTTCCAGATCTGCAGCAGGTGAGCTGTCTCGAGCACGTAGTCGATGTTCCCTCCATCCAGAGACAGCTCGCTGCCATACAGGAAATCCACCACGGCCTTGAGACCGATGTAGGAGGCTCCGAAAAGCTCCACCTCCTTCTGGTGCGCCTCTCTCATGCCGATGGTGAACATGGAGTTGAAGTAGTCGCTGCACACGGCGAGGAGGTTGCGGTGGGCCGGGACTCTCTGCTCATCCACCACCAGCACAATGTCACAGAAGAGGCCTCGGTGCCTCTGCTCGTTCAGGCTCTGCAGAACCAGACTGGAGTGGTCATCCCACCTGTACACCTGGAGAACACAAACAGCATCAGCCAGGCAGCACCTCCACCAAGATCAGTTCCAGAGTGGAATGTGTCTTCCCACTAGGTGCAGTCATACGTAAGCCAGAGACAGCTTTTTTGTGTTGCACATTCACATTTATAATAAATTCTGACATGACATAGTTGGCAAGTGCCACAGTATGAGCCCGAGCTCCTCACCTTCACTTTGAAAGGCCTGTGGAGGCTTTTACTGCTTCCTACTCCCTTTTTTTATCATTTACTCCTCCCTCCCCCACAATGCTGCATTGAAACCTCCTCCCTGATGAGTTATACAGGCACAATTTTCTGAAACTCTTCCACTCATTGTCTCGGAGACATCTTGCTGACATTTCCTTTCTTCCTTGTCCCCCAAATGACTCCTTACAGAGTTCTCCCAGCTAAGCTACTCACTGAGCATTTGGAGTGGGAGACACTCACGCAGCAGCACTCTGAATTTTCATTCAGCCCATGTATTGTTTGGGTTACAGCTTGCTTGACAGCAACCCCCTCTTAAATCTTTCCAGAACCCTGCATTTCTAAGCTTGTTAGGGTAAAATCCCTCTCTTTCTTTCCACATTATTCCAGGCACACACACTGCACTCAGAAGTAACAGCTGTTTATTTATGTGCGAAGCCACACATGTGGATAACTGATTCCCACAAGGCTTCTCCTCGCTTCCAGAAGCTGAGGTAGGTTTTGTTTAAATGAATAGGAGTAGATATTTTTCTTTTAAAGAAAAGGGAAAATGCCCTCAGGACACATCCATTAAGTGCCCTTCTGGGATCCCTCTGGTCCACACATTCCAACCACCAGCTCTGGACATGTCACCGAGCTTTTGAGGCAACCCGCATTTGCCTCTTTTCTCACAGCCTCACGTCACCAGCCTTAGGAAACGTTTTGTTGCCCCTCAAACGTCCTGCATAACACGTACTGAACGCTGCTGGTCAGCCCAGCGTGTGAAGTGAAGTTTCAGGACCACCCTCGGGAGGAATTAAATGTGCGATGGCACAGTCGGTTACCTTGTGATGTCGCTCAATAAAAGCCAGGTAAAGGTAAATGCAAACACCAAATACTTTAATTACCAAATCCAAGCCAGGCAGAGCCTGTAAGAACTTGTGAGAGAAGTGAAAAGGGGTGGAGTGGAACCACATCCTTGCATCCTACCTAAGTCAGCTCTCAGCAGTCCTGGCTGTCTGGGTCTTGCCCAGTCCTAAACCCCCAGGCTGCATTACCAGAGGTGACACCTGAAAAGGTCACACAGGTGACCTGAGGTCTTTTCAAACCTCCCAGACACTCCCCCTTCCCTTCACCACCAAACTGTTGTTTCTCCTAGAAATCCTGATTGCCTGTGGCCCTCCTGGCTTCCCAAGCAGAGAGCACACGACCACAGCAGTCTGGAAAAGCCATTACTGGGTTGGTTAAACCACGGTGGGACCCTCTCTACCCACCTGGGTGGAAAAGCTTTGATTCTTAGAGCCATGGGGGCTTTTTGAGAACCAAATTAACAACCAAATGTGCTGCTCTTAGCGTGACATCCCAGCAGATTCTCTTTATTTCCTTATGTTCTTTTCTAAACAATGGAGCCCAAGCTGCCAAAAATTCTGCTGTTGGAATGGCTCTGAACATTCAAGTGTGCAGAGTTAAACCAATCTAAGGGAAGAGACTTTAATAATTAAAAGTTTTCTGGGTTAAAACTCTTTAATTTGCCTTATACTCATCACACCTCTGAACTTAAAAAGGGATCTATGGCATAGACAACAAAGTAGCTGCCACTGAGGACTAAAACTGCCAGAGATCTGTAACAGAAAAAAAATGGGGTTTAAGGACTGTAAAGCTTTTTATCTGCATTTTCCTGAGGTTGGGAAAAGCTGATATAGTACAGGAGGCTAAGTAGAAACCAGGGGGTGGAAAAGAGGGGGAGAAGAATAAATATGGCAAAGGATAAAGCACACTTTTGAGGCAGCTATAATCAAGGGTAGTTGATGGTGGCAGATGAACAGACAAGAAAGAACAACTTGCAGCACCCTCTCCCGAATCTGACTCACGGGGGATAGGATTGAACCAAATCCTTGGATTGAACTGAAGCCATCCTCCCTCTCATCCCTGGGAACTGGCTGATCATTTCTCTCTGATATTCCCTAATGCCACCATCACGCATAACAAGATTACACCGGAATATAAGATTTGCCAGAGATCCCTCTCTGCTGAGCTGGATGTTGAGTCAGCAGCGTAATCCTGCCTGCAAACACGCCTGGCAACTCGAAATCCTTGTTGCCATGTGGAACCACTACTCCTCCAGGAATTGGGCATGAACCCACTCCACGCAGTGATGCCTTAACTGTCCTCCTAGAAACAGAGACTAGACAGAATAAAGAAAAAAAGGTAGGTATTTATTTGGAAGGCCTTCAAAGGCACACCCTGGGAGCCAGAGGCTACTGCCAAGATGGACCCTAAGGCATCAGCAGCACTGGAGGCTCTCGGAATACATCAACATATTTCAGCCACTTGTTCAGGGAGCAAGATACAGGAGCTGAGAGCTGCACATTTCAAAGCCGAGACTAATTTCACTCTGAACTTCAACATCTTTCTCAAGCTATTTATATTCTGTAGAACAGCCTTAGCATTATCCAGTAATTCTAAGTTTAACAGATAGTGACAGCTGCTGTCTAAGCAAGCAAATAAAACAATGCTGTCAAGTTAATTAATTTTTAATGTGATGAATTATCATTACATTCAGACTAAACCATTTAAGTGGCAGACAGGATCAGCACTGAGGGAAAGATTATATTGGTAGGGATGCATTTAGAAATTAGTCCTATTTATCTTTCATCAATTGTGTTAGAGCAGAATTTCAGCTTCTTGTGGATTCAAAGATCTAATTTCTCTCAGACTGTCAATGCAGTACTGCTGCTCATCAGTGGTGCAAAAGAAAATGAGATCTGGCTCATTCAACTTCGGTAAGAGATGAAGGCACTGAAAAGTTTCTCTTTTGCAGCTTTTTTCCCAGGTGTTACAAGGTATCTGCTCTGGAGTTCCTGTAACTACAACACAAAGGCAGCTTGCACTGGCATGAAACAAAGTGAACGTAATAATTACAGCTGATAGCAACATCTTATAAATCATGCTGAGGACCTGCATAAAGAGCTGCCTGAGATGGATTTCCGTGATTTCACAAATAAAAACAATGTATTTGTGCAGACCGAGATTTGATACAAGGAAAATTAACCACACAAACCGAAGAGACCAACTCAGGTTCTCTGAGTTCTCTGGGCTAACCACAATGTGCAGGATCAAAACTCCCATCTTGTACAAAACCAAGACTGAATCTAAAGAGTAATCCCAGCTTTGCTTCTGTAACGAGCTGGGACTTTACGAGACGGATCAGTACAAAAAAGAAACACATCACATTTAATGACTGAATTTTTCGTATAGAGAAACTCCTGTGCTGCAATGATGTGGGTTTCTAAGTTATGAGTCATGATGAGCAGATGCCCATTTGCTGCTGCTTTTTCTTTTTTTTTTCCTTAATCACTAGGCAGCAACTTCTACCGAAAATACTCGAGCAGGTAAATCACCATTTCCATATCTCTTTTTAAAAACTCAGAATATTCACATGCCCACAAAGCAGTCCACCCAAAGGAGACCCTCTACCCCCACCAGCCCCGTTGTTTCTGTCGTGGGATTTTTTTGGTAGGCAACACAAATCGTACGAACCTTTGAGGATTCACTAATCTTGTGCGGGCGGCAGATCCTGCTCTGCCGGGTTCCCTCCATGACCGCCCGATCCGCAGCACTTCTGCAACAAAGGCACAGGAAGATGTTCAGCAGCTCGCCAGCCCCTCCTGACCGCTCTCACGCATCTTGTGCTGAACAGGGAGCGCAATTCCCAGACCGGCACGTGCTGATCTGCCACTTGGAAATGTCCAAGTTAAAAAATACTGTTTTTCCCTCCTCGGTGCAGTTCCCCGGTGTTGTCAAAGGTCGATTGTGTCAACAAGTTGGGCACAGCCCAGCCCAGCGCCGGTACCGGCGGCCGCTCCGGACGTAGCGCTGGTTCCCGGGGGAGCGCCGAGCGCTGCCCGGGGCCGGCCGGAGCCCCCCGGCCGCGGTGACCGACCGGCCCCGGCCCCGCGCCCGCGGCTACATCGGCAGCTGGGATGAAAATCCGGGCGGAAAAAAGCGGGGAAAACAAAGCGGTGACAAATTCCTGGAGGCTGCAGCCACCCCTCGCCCCGCGCCCGGGGCAGGAAATGCCGGCGGGGCGGGACCCGAGCGGGGCGGGACCGGAGCGGGGCCGGGAGCAGCGGGGGAGGCGCCGGGGCGGGGCGGGGATCCCCCCGCGGGACAGAACGAGCTCCGGGCCGGGGATGCACGGACAGCACCCTTCAGGGCTGTTCCCTTCCCCGGGCCGGGGATGCACGGACAGCACATCCCGGGAGCTCAGGGCTGTTCCCTGCTCCTGGCCAGGGGTGCATGGACAGCACATCCCGGGAGCTCGGGGCCGTTCCCTGTTCCCTCCCCCAGACCGGGTGATGCACGGACAGGGCCCCTCGGGGCTGTTTCTGCCATAGATCGGGTCAGGGATGGTGCTGGCAGGGCCTGAGGCGAGGGTACCCGTGCCAGGGGCACTGGCTGCAGGGAACACGGTGTGGTTTGTTTGTACAGCGGTGACAAACTGTGCAGTGGGGGCGGGAGGTGCAGCCAGAAACCCCATCACCATCTCCTCCGGCTTACCTGGCACGACACTACCTGACCTCGAAAACGCACTACCCCAGTGGGGCTTTGCCTGCTGCTGTGGGGCTTTCCCTCATTCATTACAGCCCAGGAGGCTTAAAATTAATCAGACCCCCTCGATGAGCAGCAGGCTGAAGGTTCCCTGCCTCCGGGGGGAAGTCAGAAGCAAAGACACTACGCAGACCCACCGGGTCCGGTTTCAGCGCAGTGGTCCCCCCACAACACTACAAGGGACAAAGCCCTTTGCTAACCCGGCAGTCCTGGGTGTCCTCCAGAGGTTATCGGCGGGACAGCAGAAGGCTCTGTGTGTGTCCAGGCTCCATCTGCTCTCACCAAGGACACGTGTCCCAGGGGGTGACGGGGCTGCCGTCGCTGGCAGAGGATGATGTGCACAGAGGGTGACACCGGGGGAGGGTGCCACGGCTGCCTGGTGCCAGCACCTCCACCTGCCCCAGCCTCAGCCGCCCTCCACGGCAGGCAATGGTTCCAGTGCTGGGGCAGCAGCATCCAGCCAGTTCCTCGGACACCCCAGGAAACCAGAGGGGATGATGGGCTTCTATGGATCTATTGATTATTGAGTCTGGAGATGGGAAGTGGTTCTGCCAGCTTTGGTCTCTCCTGTAGCCCTTGTGACCCTCGACTGTCTGAGTGAAATCTCACTTTGCTGCCAGCCCCAGTGCTAACTGTGACCTGAAAATTGATAACCCCAATGCGAACTGTGGTTTGTAAATTGACAGCCCCAAAGCTAACCATGATCTGAAAATTCAGAGCAGCCTCTTCCTGAAAGAGAGCATTGTTCTCTCCATTCCTTTCTCTGCTCCGGCACAGAAGACAGGGATGGAGAAGAAGGACTGGGGACAGACAAAGAGAAATATCAGAAAAAAAGCAAAAAGGGGGGAAGATAGCAAGGAGCCACAGGAACAAGGCATTTGCAGGGGTGTATTTCAGAATCAAGATAATGCTCCCATTATCCCAATTATTAATTGCACAATTATTATTATGGGGGCCCATGGCTGTGCAGAGCCATCCTGTTTGCTCAGCTTCCTCCAAGTATTCTGAGACCCTTCCTGAACCTCATGGTACAGTCTAGACTGCTGAAGGTCAGTTCAGATTCCCAGGACTTCATGCCTACTGGAGAAGTTTTTTTGAGGAGGTCCGTAAGTCCTTACTTTCTCTTGTGCTTCCTCTCCAAGGACTCCTGTGACAATGACGGGTATTTCTGCCAGGCCAGTGACATCGTCCTGGCAGGATGAAAAGCTCTGTGTTCTGGAGGTCTCAGAACTGCCATATGAAAAGCAAATCAGAGCTCACCAAAGTCAGAAAAGTAGGTAATATCCTCACTCCAGTTACAGCCAGATGAAACTGAGCACAATACTTAACCCTCCATGCATTAAAAAAAAAAATCCATGTAAAAGTGTGAAAGACAAGGAGGAGAAGCAAAGAGAAGAGGTTTGGTCCCACAAGAAAGGTGCGCATTTCTGATGTTTGGATCTGGCACTGAAAAGTGTGAGGCATGAAGTCCCTGATTAACAGAATTCAAATGCTCCAGCCACTGGATCACAGAGACCTGCACAAGGATGAGGTTCCCCCCTCCCAAGGGGATGACATTGGAGTCATCTCCACCTCTGCCCTAGGAAACATCAGGAGCTGAGGATCAGGGATTGAAGGGACAAGGACAAGGACAAGCAGCAGTGTTACAGGTATAAACAGCAGCAAGTGCCAATGGATGATAAATGCAGACTACAAAAAATACATTTATGAGCAGATAATGGTCAGCATAAAGGCTTTTGAAAAATGAAAGTGTTCCTAAAAGCAGCTCAAAAAGAAAATCAATATGAATCCAGAACTATTAATGTGTGATTATATTATCATCTGGGGCCTGCAGCCTACAGATACCGAGTGTGATTCACCCAGTGTCGTACACTCGTACTGACTTCAGAAATATTTCCCTGTTCCCTATGACCTCATCGAATCAGAGATGCACTGCAGCAATGCCCGTGTTGGGCCCTGGAGCTCCGGGAGCCTCACGTCATCCAGGGACGGGGATGCAGCTGGAAGGAGCTGCGTGCAGGACTGGGGCTGTGTGGTGGCAGCAAAGGGTCCAGGGCAGTCACTGCTCGCTCTTGAGATCTTGTCCCTCGAGATGTCTGACAACACTGAGTGACCGTGTGGTAATGAGGTTCCTACTTCTCAGCCTTCACATGGACAACACTGATGTGAAACAAACAATGATCATCCTCTGCAAACTTTAAAAGAAACAAAATGTGATACTTTTTATCATGGAATGTAGTTTTTATTAAATTTGCAAACCCAGCCCCATGGGTTCAGGGTAGAAACCCACTAAAATGCCTAAGGACTGGTTTGTAAAACTCCAGTCCTCGGACACGACATCAACTGGTGCTGTTTATTTCCAGCCGAGTTCTGCAAAGCAGAGACCTGTCTCTATTTCTGTGGGACTGAAGCGCAGCCTTCCAGGCAGTCTTTGCCCGACAGCCCGCATCTCCCCGGAGCGCAGGGACTCGCAGAGATGCGGGAGTGCTCCTGGGCAGCGCTGGGAGCCCGGCAGGGGGAGATC
>VZTI01004617.1:695652-767588 GCA_013397865.1 Struthidea cinerea
CCGCTCCGCGCTGCCCCCCTCCCCTTCGCCCCCATGGCCACCAAAATCGACAAGGAAGCGTGCAGGGAGGCGTACAACCTCGTCAGGGACGATGCCACCGAGGTGAACTGGTAGGTGGCCCCCGGCATCCCTCCGGACGGGCAGCGGTGCGCTGGGATTCCCCGTCCACTCTGCCCGCTCTCCAAAGGGGGACTTCTACAGACCTTGTCCCCTTCTCCTCTTCCCCTTTTCCGAAAGGATGGGGGTTTTTTTCAGTCTATTGTTCCCCATCTCCTCCTTTCCCTTCGTAAAGACTGTGACTGTTAAATGTATTCTTCGCCTTCCCTTCCCCCATTCCAAAGGGTGACTTTTAAATGTGTTGTTCCTCTTCCCTTTCCCTCATCCCGAAAGGTGACTTTTAACTGTATTATTCCCCTTGTCTTTTCCCTCCCCGAAGGGTGACGTTTAAGTACAATGGCTCTACAATCGTCCCTGGAGACCAAGGGGTAGACTATGAAACCTTCAAAAGGAAGTGCACAGGTAAGCTCCGTCTCCGTCGCTTTGGCCCCTTTCCGCCCTTCCTGCTGCCCGGTGCGAGGGGGAAAGGATAGGAAACTTGGTGGGGCTGGGATTAGTGCTGCTGCTTCCCCGTTCCTGCCCTGTCCTGCAGGATCGGGTGTGAAACTCCCTCAAGTCCATAGTCCAGCGGGTCCTTTGTCTCACCCTCAGACTTAAGGCCCTTTCGGCTCTTTCTCCCCTCTTTGCACAATCTTTCACTGCTTCTCGGCTATAAACCAGATAAAACCTTGATAAGCAACGGTCGCCTTGTTTGGCAATGCAATTTCAGGGCAGAACCGGCTCAATTTTTGTGGCTAGAAAGATGCGGTCTTACAGATCACTGGGAATGAAATACTTCTGAAATTCTTGTGAAAATCATAGCACTAAAGTAACTGCAGTTGGAAGGCTTGGTGGGATCTGTTAAGAACGTGAAGCCTGAGCGGAGGGTGGTCATTGCAAAGCTGGGCTCGAACAATACAGCCCTGCGAACAATCGCAGATGTGGCGTTGCACAACCGCGGCTGTTGCGGCTCCAGGTTTAAACGTGGCAGTCGATTGTTGAGCTGCCGGCTGTGGAACATTCAGGGCAGGAACAAAGGCTGGGGAAAACGAAAATAAATTGAGGAGTGTTTAACTTCGTCTGGTCGTGACTTTTGATGAGTTTCACCAAAGAGGGTTTTGATTTTTATCTCGGTTTTCCTCCTGTCTTGGCTGCTGGTTAACAATGTCACCAAGTGGTGTGAGACACGGAGCATCTTTGACTAATACTGGATTACAACAAAGTCTTCCTCGCTCAGCCAGTTACTGTACAATCAAGTGCTGTGGTTCACCTGTATTTTTAGGATGATGTGTCTGAACTGTGCAGGAATCGTGCGTTGAGCAGTCTCTGCCCTCTCAGGGTGGGGCAGTTCCCGGGGTCACCTCCGGCAGTCCCGGGGCTGTGGAAACAGCAGTGCCTGCCCGTGGGGCTGTGAGTCCCAGCTTGGCTGTGCTCTATTGAGTGGAAGGGGAGAACTTCCAGGAGCGTAACTGAGGGCGGGACAGGTCTGATCAATCATAGGAGAAGAGTGTATTTTAGTCCTTGGAAAGGAGCCATGAAATGAAGATGGTTTAGGCTGCCCTGCTACGATGTTGGCAGTGGGGTCTTGCTGAGATTAACACAGCCACTGGTTCTCCAGCTGTTCTGGAGAACCTGCAGGGAAAATTCTCAGAACTAAGAAAGGAAAACTCCTGTTGTAGTTGGTGTCAGGAGAGCTGATCACTGCGCTGTAGCAACCCCTTCCCACTCACCCCTTTTTAATGGGCAACAGGGAAAAAGCAATTACCTGGAATCCAGGGAATCCCAGGGCTCAGCACTTTGGAAGTTCATGGCAGTGGTTAATTGTTCCCTTGGGAGGTCAGTGACTTCAGGATCTGAGTGCCACGTTCTGTGTCTCCTCTCCTGGCCAGCATAACTGAGCATCTCCGTGTCTCCAGACACCTGAGGCTCGCTGGGGAGCCTTCCCCATTTACTTTCTCTCCTTGTCTTTACAGAGTCCATGCCTTTCTTTTTGTCTGAGCTGATTTCAATGTTTTTTCTGGATGGCACCACTTAAGAACTTCCTCTCCTCCATTCTGTGGCAGAGGGAATCCTTTTAGAAGTGGCTGAGCAGGCAGAGGGGCTTTGGCAGAGCACGGGCACGAGTTGGGCTGGTAGGATGAGGATAACGGCTAACGGAGGCACACACTGCACTCTGGAGTGCGGCCACATTTGTGCTCTTGTCATGGCTGGCATGGGCCAAACCCCTGTTTATAAACAGGGTGTTCAAACCAAGCTGGCCCCAAGACAGAAAAAAAGGAAATTTTCTATATTTTAGAAATAAGGTCGGTGAGGGAAGAGTTAAATACAGGGCACTTGTGGGGTAGGCTGTGGCCTATTGTTAGCCTCTAATGGGAGCTAAATCCCTTAGAGCCGCTCCATTGCTCCCTTTCCCTGTTCCTTCTTTCCCATTCTCTTGGCATGCCCTGGTGAGGGCTGTTCCCCGGCAGACCAAGGCCAAGAAGCTGTCCTCAAACCCACCTCTGGAGCACAGCTGCTGGAGGCTTAAAAAAAAAAGGCAAATTGAGGTGTCTGGTTCTTGGCTGAGAGCTAGAAAGGATCTTCCTCCACCCACGGATTACGGTGCAGCAGTTGGGGAAGGAAGAGGTGCAAGTTTTGGAGCCTCCATCTGTGCAGCAAACCTTCACCTGGCCCGCTAGACATAGTCAGGAGTCAAACCTTGTGCCAGCAGTGAAGTTGGAGCTTTCCTTCCCATCTGGAAGAAAGTCCCAGTAGAGTTGGTTGGAATATTTCTACTGAAACAAAGTCAGTAAAGGAGAGTAGCAAGGGATGGGAAAAGCTGCTAAATATCATTCCTTCCTCTTGCTACATCTCTTTCCTCCTGATCTCTTCCATCTCCTTTTACATTTCACTGGAGGGGAGAAGAGCTGCTATCAATGAAAATAGCTTCAGAAAATGCGATTAAAAATTAAAAAACCCTGGTATCAGAATAAACTTCCTTCTTTTGAACTCCTGTTGTGTGAGAAACACTGTCCTGAAAGCCACAAAGTGCTGCAGCTGCCTCTGGTAGAAGCTGAGCATCATTTGGTGGTTGAAGGTGAGAGCGGGAGCTGGGATTGCAAATCTCAGAGTGCAAAAAGTCACCGTCAGAGCTCACTCTGTTCCACTTCCTGCACCAGCCATTTCAGCGCCGTTCTGAGCTGCAAACATCCGTGTGCCCCCTTTCTTAAAGAACCACTCTTATTAAAAGCACCTTCGTGCACGTTGCTCCCCTCCCGGGCATGGGGTGGCAGCACGGGCAGGGTCACTGTGTGCTCCTTCCTGTGGCTCTGGGGCCAGCCAGGGCTTTTGTACCAGTTTGGAAGACATTTACCTGTGGTGGATCTCCTGCCTCGTGCAGAGGCAGAGGCTGGGGGGGCTGGAAGGGGCTGTTGGTAACAGGCTGTATTTTTGGCTGTATTTTTGCTTTTTTCCCCCCATCCATAACCTTTTCCATGCCCGGCCCATCGCTGACTCTGCAAACCTCCTCGGGGAACCAGCGTGGCTGGGGACAAAGGGAGAGAGAGAAGCTGAAATTGAGTCTTTTAGAGGAAGTAGCAGTTCAGGGAGGCCGTGTCGGAAACCAGCTCTGCACACCCCCAGCCCCGGCCTGGGGCTGCTGGAGGAGCACACGTGACAGAGGTGCTGAGCTGGGGCGGTGAGGCCCATGCCCTGAGCCAGGAGCTGCTGCTGTCCCTGCTGTGGGGTCACTGCTCCACTGCTCTACTCTCAGATACACGTCCCACATCAGACCTGCATCTTGCAGATCCTGGCGTGGGGGCCTTTTCTCCCTAAGCTCTTCACTAAGCTTTGTGTAGGAGCAGAGAAGTTTAACAAACAGCATCATTAAACTACCACCGTTTCCCATCCCCCTGTTTGGGGACAGCAATTGCCACTCTTAAAGGAAGGAAACATGGGAAAAAAAGCTTCCTCAGTGCCCTTTTGTTCAGGGTCCCGGGGTGATGCTGCAACACAGCCTGAACCCTGGACTTCTGCATGTCAGTCGCTATGGTGCTGGTGCTGTCAAGGTCTGTGTGTCACAAGACAACTCAAACACTGGCTGGAAGGTAGCAGACTCTGCTTTAGAGCCAGGCATTCATCTTCTCTGTCCTGCAGAGGCCAGCCCCATATGTGTAAACACCTCTCCTCCAGCCTGTCCCAAGGTAAAGGAGGTTGGTTTAAGCCTCTGGCACATCCTTGTATGATTAAGAGGTGGCTGCTGGTGGCTCTTCCTCTTGCAGCCCTGCCTAATGACCAATGTCCTGCCTGTGCTGGCCTTTGCCTGACCCAAAGAGTCTGGAGACCAAAGTCGAGGACATTCATTGTGTCAGGGTCATTAAACACTCGGTGTAGACACCCCCTGTGTCTTCTGGCTGAGGGCTGTTTTGGTTGGGCTTAACAGCACAGATTACCTCTGCATTAAACAAGGACTTAATTCAAGGCTTCTGATCCATTTTACTTCCCAGTTCCAGCTCTTGCCTCTGCAGATGGCCTGGCTCCAGAGGAAGCATTAATTTGGTGGTCAGTACTACGTGCCATCAGTACACTTTGAAAAAAAAGCAGCTGAGCTGGTGCATTTGAAGCCAGAAACAGATAAGAGTTGAAGGTTGTTGTACAGAAGGATGTGAAAGCTCTTAGGATTTTTTTTTTAATGTTTTTAATTTCAAAGTCTTATAACTGGTGATGCTGTTGCTGAGAAGAGTGGAATGAGTTACGACAGAAATGACATCCTGGGAAACTTTAGTGTGCGCCAGTTGTACCTGACTGCCCCGGACATTGCCTCAGTGTCTGTGTTAGGAAGCGGCAGAGCATCACATTGGCTCTGTCTATGGTTTAATTTCATTTTTTTTAGTGTGTTTTCTGCCATTTAGCAGTGGAGTGGTCAGAAGACTGGATTTCCCCCCCCCCATACCATATGTGAACAGCTGTTTTCAATGCATCTCTGACAAAAGAAATAATGAGCCTTTTATTTGGAAAGCCCCAGTTCAGATAAATAATTGCAATGACAGCATGAAATGGGATAGTTATTCATGTGTCTGAAAAGATCAGACCAAAACCACACTGGGCATTCAGCAGCAGGAAGAACAGAAAATCTTTGGTCTGAAATAAATACCCTATAAAATCATTTGGGGTTGACATAAAATATTAGAAAATAGAAATAGAATCGGCTCCTAATAAAAATACAAGTTTTTTTGGGATTTAGATCAATTGTCCCATAAAGCCTGAGCTGCACATTAAAAAAGTAGGAGCTGTGAGTTGAGAGATCACCAAGGTTACATTGGCACCTCAGGTTGTAGGAAAGATTTGTAAAAACACACGAGGACATATAATGAGATAGGTGCTTATCTGCATTTGGCTGCATCTTAAGTTGCTAAAATGGGCCCTGTAAATCACTCTCCTACTGCTTTTGTTTTTCCTCTTCCATGTTCATCTCCCCTGCTTTCCCTTACCGGCTATTTAAAGGAAGACCTGGGGCCATGGGTGGCTTATGGAATTTGTCACCCTGCCCCTGTGCCCTCCCTGCCTGTGCGAACGTGCTCTCGGAAGGGTCACAGCGATCTCCTGGCTGCCAGCCGGAGCCCAGGCTTAGCCTGGCCCTGGCTATGGACAGGGCGTGGGCTTAGGGAATATTCTCACTGATTTTTGTGGGAGTAACTCATCAGGTCAAGGTCTGCAGTGATGGTAACTCTTTGGTTTTGTGATGTTTAATTAAAATGTCCTCTGTGGGTCTGCCTTTGCCGTCCCACGGGAGGCGCAGGAGCAGGGAAAGAAGAGCTCTGTACCTTTTGTTTTGGGGCCTGTCTGGCCAACCAACACCACCACTCCTTCCTTCAGGGAGGAGCTGGATCTCCTTTTGCTCCCACTCTGCCTTCCAGTATACACCCAGGTCAGGAGAGAAACCATGACTGTCGCTGGGGTAGCAGCAACCCCCTTATGGCTTCCCTGGACCAGAGAAGCCCCTGTGGGGTCGTTTTCCCTGTCCACTTGTGCCCCTGCACTCACGTCAGCCAACCTGAGTGACCTGGAGAAGGTTTGGTGCACAGCAAAGCCCTTGGTGGCCCTGGGGTCAGACACGTCTGAGATGCTTTAATGAAGATATAGGGGTACAGCAAGGCAGCACTGCACGAGATCTGTGGGCTCAGGACGGGGTTTAAGAGGAAAAAACAGAGTAGGAAGAGGTAAGGAATGTTTCTGTCTGCACTTGCAGCCACGTGACCACAGGGCTGACTGAAGAGGTGGAAAATTGACAAATTAATCTAAAATTAATCCAATTGAAGCAAGCAAATTCAATCCTCATGGAGCCCGTCATGCGCTGTAGTAATTCATTGTTGGACAGAGACAAACGCGGGCCGGTCCATCACCTCCCTTGCTGCAGGTAACCTTGATTCAGCAGGCAGGTGAAGCTGGGAGCAGTGTTTCTATCGTGGCACATCTCTGGCTTGGCCATTCAGAGCCCTCAACCTGAGAACCGTGACGATCTGACAGCGTATTTCTTTCCTGCAGCTATTATCTTTTGCTGATGAGTCACTGCATTTTAATCTAACGGGGATTTTTTCAGTACAGCTGAACCAAAGCGCCTGAGTGGATGTAGAAAAAAGGGAGGATACCATGAAGGAAATCTCTGTAGTTTGGCATCGAGCTTTGTTGACAGCCAAGGGCAGCTTAATCGGAGTATTTGGAAAATCCTGCCTTACTGATAAATAAAGAGTTTGGAGAGAACTACTGAGTGCTGCTCCTTAAGGCATTCATTGTACTGCTCATTGTCTGTCCAGCCATTGTGAAAGGAGTCGTGGTATTAATTGAATTAACATTGTTAATTTCTGCTGTTTGGATCTTGTGAGATCTCAAATAAAGCTGCTGTTTCCGTTCTCCCCTGATGTGGTATTTGCTTCTCTCTGCCCTGAAATTCATGGCTCAGTGGCCAGGAAGGGGGTTGCACAGCGCTAGGCAGGATTTCCTCTTTCAGGGGAAACCTACGCTGTCTCTCTCTGATTCGTTCTGCTCCCCTCACTCCCAGCAAATTCCTAAAACCACCGTGAGTGGTTTTGTGTGAGAAGGGAGTGGTGGATGTTAATGCCTTGAGATTTCTCGGGGAATTGGCACTGATAGCATGGATGACTTCCAGCGTGGGGACTTGATGTGGCAGGGTAGAACTGATTAACTGGGAAAGAGGAAATCTGGGAGTATGAAAGAACTCGCGTTTTATCCCCTTATCACTCTGAACACGCTTCAGACTAATTGTGAAACCCAGCCACTTCTGCTCAGGGATTTTGACCTGCAGTTGGAGAGGCTTATACCCAGGCTGAGCTAGTGCTAAAAACCTCTCCATCCGTCCCTGATGCCCTTTTAGGAACAGAGACACGCTAATTGCTCAGGGCTCCAATTCACATTCCCTCGCGGCTTTGTGTGCAGCCGCTGAAACGCTGCCGCGATTCACACGCCGCACAGCGACTTAAGGCACCACGTTTGTGCTAAATACACTGTGTGAAAACTGTGGCAGCTGAAGAGCCTGTTCTGCCTCCGGTGGGGATATAAACTCCGTGGGGAGACGGGAGGAGACGGGACCAGCTGGGGTGTGACCCCTTCAAGCCCCCACAAGTGAAGCAGCCCCAGGAAATTCTGCCCAAGAGGTGACTCAGAGCCCCAGTCCAGCCTCAGGTGCTCATTAAACTTACTGGGACTGAACGTGGTGAAATAAGACTTGCTCATACTCAGGTGATCTCATGGATAAAAGCTGGAATTGCTGGATTTGGCTCTCTTTAGTGTCACGGAGCTGCTTTCAACCAGCATGGGCAAGCACTGAAAGTTCTGCTGAGAAGCAACTCCTGCTGCTGCCAGTGAGCTGTGGGTTCATGTGAAATGGAAGTTACTCTGACAGATAAATTCATAGAATCCCAGAATGGTTTGTGTTGGAAGGGGCCTCGAAGATCATCTTGTTCCACTTCCCCTGCCATGGATAGGGACAACTTCCACTGTCCCAGGTTGCTCCAAGGCCCTTCCAACCTGGCCTTGGACACTCCCAGGCACGGGGCATCCCTGGAACTTCCTCTCTGTGCTGCTATGAAAAAGCACCGTTTTTTCACGTCCATTATCTTTTTCCATTCTCTTTATTATAAAGGGGCATGTTCCAGCATTCAGGCTCTGTAACAGCCTTTGGTAGAAGGGGCAGGGATGAAAACCCCACAGGCTCAAGGTGGGAACTGAGGGGAAGGGCAGTGACACTGTTACAGTGCAGGAGATGACATTAAAGTGCCTTCCAGCACTGCTCCCAGAGGAGCCACAGAACAATTCTGGGCAGAGCGTGGCCTCCTTTGCTGTCGGAGCTGGGCAAGCAAGGCTTGTTCCTGGATCTGTTAATGATAACGTTAGGGGATTTACTGTCTCGCTTCACCTTGGGTATTTCCTGGCTGTCGCTTCATTTATGGTTCTAATCAATCTTGGGAAGAGGATTTACTGTCAGAAACAGGAGTCTCCACGTGCATTTCTTACACTCCCCACTAGCAGGGTAACTGAGAGAGAAGTTTGGTTTGCCAGCACTGTTGATACACAACTCTTTCTCTCCTTCCAAAGATCCATCTGGGTTTTTCCTCTGAATAAGATCTTTCTCTTTGTTTCTATTTCAAAATCTTCAGAGGAGTTTGGTTTAAACACTGTACTGGCTCACACACACCCCTCTACATCCATTTTCCAGTTTGCCCAGTATTACTTTGTCAATGACAAAAGAAAAAGAACAGAGAGAACAAAACAGGGAGAGCTGAGATGGATTTTTTTCCAGACTTAGAAAGGTCTTCTCTTTTATCGAGGGGAATTTGTCTTTGTTCACACTTTGGCAAATCAAAGTGTTAAAGAAGCTCTGAGATATGTCAGCTTGCAGAGAATATCCCAATTTTTATTTTTTTTTAACATTGATTTCTAGCAGCTTATTTTCTGGGGATGAGCAATTGAGAGCTGCTTCTCCCCTGTTTCCAGAGCTCCTGGGGCTGTCCTGGCTGCTCAAGGAGCGCGCTGGGGATGTTGGCAGTCATTCCTGCACCTGGAGCCTACATTTTCACCTGGCAATTAGTCAACCCAGCAAATCCCTCTAAGGCATGCTGAACTGGTCACAACAAGTGTACCGGGATTACCAGGGGTCTTCTCAAACAGCAGGTTTGTTCTTCTGGCTTGAGTCACCTCCTCCAAAAGGCCTCGAGTGACCTCTGAAGAAGCCATGATTAGGAGTATTCCACAATTGCACAAGTGTCCACCTGCTCTGCTTTCTGCCACTCCTGGTGGAAGGCTCCAGCACCCCTTGGAGCCGGGGGATGCAGGGGGATGGTGCCCCTGATCAGGAAGGCTTCCAACTGCCTGGCTCCGTGAGTCACCAGGAGATGGAGGAAGGAACTCTTTGAGATAAGAGTCTGCAAGGTTGTCACACATACGGCCAGGCTAAGTTAGTCTGGCGTGATGTAGCACAAACCAGCTGTGAAGCAAAGGTCAGCACAGTTCGAAAATCCAGGACTTTTCTCTCCAGGGCTTTGGAAGGAGTAGAAAACTACACCTGGACAAGTAATTGTAGATTTTTCTTTTGCTCCTTCTTCTCCCCTCCTTCTCATAGCTCATACTGAAAGTGAGCCAGAATGTTACTGAGTGGAAGGAGAGGGAAGGATCAGACTTGCACAGTGGCCAGTTTCTGGTAATGTTATAAATTGTGCCCCTAATCCTGCTATTCTGTAAGAAAGAGATACCAGGAAATCACTTTCTTCCCTTCTTCACCAGACCTGCAGATGAATCACTTGGCTGAATGTGTAACTGGGGTTAGCCCTGTGCTCTCGACCTGCCTGCTGGCTGTATTTTAGCCATTTCCACTGTGGTGTGGGGTGTCCAGCACGGCCAGCTTCCTCCCAGTAACTCAGAGAACCCAGAAGAGGCAGAGCTAACCCAGGCAAAGCACACCATGTAAGCACAGGGCATGTGAGCAGAGCCCCTGTACTGCCCCCTGATTCCCAAATGCTGGCATTGAAACATGGGATCAGTGCCTTGCCTTGGTGTTTGAGAGCAATAGGCTCACCCTGGAAAATGGGAAGGCAGGGATGTTCCTGGCTTTTATCACTTTACCCCTTTTTGTCTCTGCAGATGATGTGCGATTGTTCGGCTTCGTCCGATTCACCACCGGCGATGCCATGAGCAAGAGAGTCAAGTTTGCCCTCATCACCTGGATTGGAGAGGACGTCAGCGGCCTGCAGAGAGCCAAAACTGGGACTGACAAGACTCTGGTCAAGGAAGTAGTACAGGTAACCTCTTCCTTCTGCTCCTAACCACCAGCTCCCATTGCTGTTCTCTGTACAAACACCAGCAGGAGGGAGAGAGGGCGAAGGATTGGATCATCCTCCAATTTAGGAGTTAATCCTTCAAAAAGAAGACAGTTTCCTATTGCCTGTCTTCCTCCTGGGAAGGCTTAACATCTGCCCTTTGAGCACTCAGGCATAAAGAAGCACCTTTTGAGCTTAAGGCTGCCTTAGCTATTTCACGAGGAGGGAATTCATGCACTCCCCTCCCTGTCACCACTAGGATGTCTCTCATCCCCTTCCCTGATATGGAAATAACACAATACTGAATGATCGAGAGCAGCATTGAGTTAAGCAGGTAAAATTAAACAGGAAAACCCACACCCTTGTTTAAACTTCTCTGGAGGCCTTTTGTCTCTGAAGGGTGAATTCGTGGAGCTAATCACCCAAAGTCTGAAGTCCCTATAGTACCAATTAACTAATGGCACTTAATAGCTAACTAGAGGTGAACAGGCTTTGTTCGGCCCTGGGCATAGCAGGGGAAAGAGAAACGTGCTCAGTGCAAGTGAGAGCAAACAACAGCCAGGAGAGGAGTGACTCGTGAGAGGCTGCACAGAACCACAGCTGAAACCTGGCTGTGATGGAGAGGATGCTGATGTTTGGGATGCTTTTTCTGGAGAAGCATTTAAAGCAAGATTAACTCTTCCAACTAAACATAGAACCGGCTCTCCAGAGCCTAAGAAATGGTGTTGTTTATGCTCTTGGAGAACGGGCTGATGATTAAATTAATCTCCCTCAGTAACTGAGCTCTTGCCTGTGTAAAGAAAATCTCCCAACAGGACTCTATGAAGGGTAAGGATGAAGCCCCCCTCAACTCTTTGGTAGTTTATATGATACAGAAGATTACATCTAGATAGGAAGAATGAAGAATGTAATACATTCCTGTCCTTCCAGAAGATAAGATCTGGTGCTAAATGTTTCTGAATGACAACGACTCTGAGGGGTCTGTTCTCCAAAGAAAGTTCCAGAATGGCACCTGAGAGATAAGAAAGCAACTTTCTGCTCATGGGAAGCAGCTGAAACTGTGTAATTGTAGCCGAAGATGAAATTATAGAGTACTAAAGAATGACTCTTATATGAGTCACTAAGCCCAAGATTTTCTTAAAATTCTGTTTAGACAATGTATTCCTGTTGAGTTGAATAGCATTCCTGAGCACTGTGCTCAGATCTGTCCCTCGGGTCTGTTCCATATAATTTGCAATTTCACTTGTTTCATCTTTGATTAGTAGTCTGTACGAGTTAATAATCTGGTGGAGCATTAACCATCCTTGGCTGTTACTTAAAAGCTTTCATATTCCAATTAGCCAGTACTAAAATACAAAACCAATACAACTGGTGCTTGATGCACTTCTACTGAGCAGCCTTGTCTATAAATCCCTGCAAAGCGTTTCTGAATGTCACGGCAACGGTGATCTGCTGTCCAGAAGAAATTATCTTGACAAGTATTTTAAATAACTCTTAATATGCAACTGAATCCCTCTGAGTGGAATGAGATAAAAGCAGAACTATTTTCTTCCTTATATGCCTGTGACCTTGCAGATAATCTGTCAAAATAAACAAGGACAAGAAAGTCCAACTGAAATTTAATGGAGGGAATTTATCCCAGAGCTATTTCACTCATAGTAGTTCTCTTGACCTTCAGGTACATTCTCAGTCTTCCCTTTCTTACAGACATTATTTGAGATGTGAGTTATACATAAAAAAATACACTTTTTTTTTTTTGTAACGATGAACTACAAATCTGAGTCAGTGTTGGTTCATCATTTGCAATAAGGAGTACCCTAAGGTGGGAGTTTTTCGGTCTGCAAACCCTGAAGGGGATGTAGGTGCAGCTGGCTCTGTGCAGGGCCCACAGGTGCACTCACCCTGGCAAGGGTGGCACAGAGAGGCTTTTTGTACAGCTTTGATTTCATGACCTACACAAGGGATAGGCTGGGATTCCAGAAGAGCAGCTCTTCACTCTGGGAAGCCCTCAGCAAAACCTGAGGGGCCCTCACTATCTTGTACTCTTTGCCAAAGCAACCGTGGGTCTTTAATAAAGACCAAAGTGCGAGGGGACCCCTGTTTTATATCCTGCGCTGTGCTGCGTTGATGAGCTGGGGCTGAGCTCTGCTCAGAGCTGAACAAACACCAAAAAATGTTGCTGTTCCTGCGAGACAGTGAAAGTCAGCTCAGGCACCTCCTGCCAGCACAACCCACCACGGGGCAGCCCTGGGATAAAGAGTGCTCCCACACAGGGATCATCATGGGCTCCTAGAAGCACGTGCCATAAGGAAAACACAAGGGATATTAACGGGTGAAGAGTAGATCACGGGCTGAGAACAAAGGGATGAGCTATTACAAAGCAGAGAGAGGAACTGGGTTGCCCTGGCTTTTGTATTCCTGCCTTGGAAGGGGGAGCAGGTGCTGTGAAATCCGCAGGGAGGTGGCTTGGGAAGCAGTGCTGATAGTAAGTGCAAGGAGATTGCCAGAAAATATCTCAGGAAGAAAGGACAATTGATTTTTAGCTGTAATAACTGTAAAATGACAGGGATGGATCTCATCTGCTGCAAATAGCTGTAGTTCTTCTGATCTGTACCAGATGAGAGCCAGGTCTTCTGGCCCTATTTGGGCCTATCCTTATTACCTCTTTAATGTTGTTGGAAAATGGGTTTTGAGTTTATTTCTTTTGGATTGTAGAAAAATGCATTTAAGGAACTATCAGGAGCTTTTTTTTCCCCCCACAGCCATTTATTTTTCCATCCTTTCCTCCTTAACTCAGCTGGAAATCTTGGATCAAGCCTGCAGCCTGGTCCAAGTAGTTCAGCTGGGAGCAGATTAGAAGTGAGGCCAGGATGGGGAACAAGTGTTTATCCTAAGGGTCTGCCGGAGTACTCCTGTGTGAAGCTGCTGTGCAAAGGGAGACAGGGAGCAGGGGATGCACTAGTCCATCTTTTACCCACTGGGCTTCTCTCCATGCCAAGGACAGACCTAACAGGGGAAGGAGTGGCACACGACTGACTTCCCATTGCAGGCGGTTGCTTAAGATGTTTGGGAGATCATTTCTGGGGTAGAGTCTAAACTTACCCCTAGAACAATCTAAACAACTGGGAGCTTCACAGAACAGTGACTTCTGCAAGGCTGCATCTGTTTGGCAGCAGCAGCAGCAGCAGCAGCAGCAGCCATGTGTCACCTGTGCCAGGGTGACCTGGGTGCACAGAGAGCCACCCCTCAGCACTGGTGTCCCCTGCACTGCTGCACTCTGGTCACCAGAGCCCACAGCAAGGATGAGCCCAGGCACAGGGGTTGGGGCACTGGCAGTGGCACCCGGTGCTGAAATGGGATGGTTTTGATGTAAACACCAAAGAACTGGAAACAGGACTTGGTTTCCCTCTGAGTGTTGCTTCCTCTCTGTGAACTCGTTGCCCTCCATGACTGCATTTCCTACCAGGAGATTTTAACTCTTCCTTAGGCAGCGTTGGGGTCTTTTTTCTGACAGGACTGAATTCATGTCCTGCAGGACTCTCTCAGCAAAGGGACTGCCCAACCTTTGCCAGTTTGTCTGATTTTCCATGGATTTTGACTCTCCTCTGTTTTCATCAGCACTCCTTCCCCCACAAAGTCATGTGCTCTGTTATTTCCCTAATTCATATTCAGGGTAAAACAGCTCTGTTTCTGTGAGCAAATATTCGTGGCATTTTATTCATCATTATTTTTGGTGAGGAATTCGTCTGGCTTTCGTGATGTCAACAGCTCTACTGAGTTCCTGCTCTGCAGCTCACGGCCAGATCATTTTTTGCTCACCTTTCCCTTTTCCTCTGGATTCCTCACTGCACTGCTGGTGTCTCATGAGGGAGCACCCACTGATGGGGTCCCTGTCCCTGGTCTCGAGTCAGGTACCGCACACAGAACTCCCTGTGTGTGCTTTGGTTTTTTCATATCAGTACAGAGTCCTGGCCGGAAGATTAAATATCTAAATTAAACCAGAAGGTTTAATAGCTTTGTTAGAGGCAGTCAGGAAATCAAACTCACGGGGAATGGCAACATCACGGTGGCTTTGAGAGTCTTACTCATGAGGGTGAGTGAGATCCTGCTGGGAAGGCAAACTAAATTCTGCTTTTTGACTGCTTTTCCTGCTCTGGTTTACTGTAGTGACCATACCAAGTGGATGTGGATTTACAAGAACTCCTAGTCTAGAGAAGGGGGTCAGGATCAGCAGCTTCTGATCGCCCCATGTCTGACACACAGACTTGTGACTCTTCCAGTGGGATGAAGCACAGATAGGGAGAATTTGCAGAGCAGCTGAAATGCAGTTCCCATTGCTGAGACAAGTGTTTGCCAGAGGTTTGGACTGGCTTCTCCCAGCGGCTGGAACTGGTCCATGTAAAATTGGCAGGGAGTAGATTTGAAGAGAGGGTTTTTGCTGAGCTTGGAGTCTGACAGCTGAGTGCAGGAGCAGGTTTGCTGTAGGCCTGGGACTCAGACCACGCTGGAAAAGAAAGCTGGGAGATGTCATCTCCTCTGTACTGCATCTGCACTGAGGGTGAGATGGCCAGTGCATGGGAGTGGCGACATTAAGCACAGTAGAACTGAGGATTTTGAACATCAGCAGAAGCTGCTGCAAGCCCCAGTAAAAATAAAATAAACAACAAGTGGCAGGAAGCTACTCAACTACCTGTCACCATCCGTAGCTGCTGAGAACCCAAGGGTCTGTAGACTATACAAGGATTTTACTCCTGGCTTCAGGCTTCCCAAGCTGGGATTTGTACGGGCCTCTGCAGACCTTGTTTGGTACAATAACTGCCCCTCACACACTTTCCCTTGGACAATTTAGGGAAATTTTATGGCCCATATGCTAAACATTCAGGGCTTGGGAGAGGAAGAAAATCTACTCCACCCTTTCTTCCCCCCTTTAAGTTGGCTGGAAGAGAGGGATTGAGCCTTGCACAAATTTCCTGCTTCCCAGGGAGGGATGCAGACTCCCTTTTTGCTCCTGCGTGGTGGAGCCCTTTCAGTCTGTACCTGGTGTGGAGGTTGACACAGGGGATGGGGCTGCAAAATTGTGGCCCTTTGCTGCTCAGGCACAAAGAGGAGCTCGTGCCAGAGAGGTGCATTGGGGAACCATGGGTGAACCTCAGTATTTCTGTGTCCTGTTCAACGATTTGAGAGGCAAAGCAAAGAGACTGCGGTCACTGTTGTGTTGTGAGAGTGATAGAGATAAATGGCATCATTGTTTTTGTTATCTGGAGGCTGCTGGTGACTGGGGTGAAGACAAAGGCTAGAATTCACTGGCAGGGCTTGCTGTGGTTGTAGAGAGCCCGGGCTTGGGGGGAGGAGAAGGGAAAAGGAAGTGGAGGATGTGAAATGAAGACGCATGTCAGCAAATCAAGGGCCCAAGCATCAGAGTTATGCACTGTGCCTTACGAGTTGCACCCTGAACAAAAGCTCAGCCCCAGAGAGCTCAGACAGTAAATTCAGAGTGACGAGGGAGGCTGTGGCTGGAGAAGGTCAAGCAGGATGTTAAAATCAGAAGTTCCAGGCACCAAACTCACCAGAAGCATCTTCTCCCCTTGGGGCCAGGCTTGAGGAGACGCCTTGGTGGGCAAGAGCCGGTGTGGAGAACCGAGGAGGACCCTGAGAGAATGGAATAAAGCAGAGTTATTAATAGCAGTGACCCAGATTGCACTCTGAGGGTACAAATCTGGCACAAGAGGTGGCCCAGTCAGCTAAGAGGATATTTAAGAGTGGCTGGGAGAAGAACCTATGTGTCCACTGTTAGGGGGATACTGTTCAATCCTTGCAAGGTGTCTTGGTGGTGTTGATGTGAAATTGTGGCTGATGGCCACAGATCATCACCCAGGAGTCATCCGAGTAAGTGTCTAATTGAGAAGGCCTCTGAGTAATTATATTTACTTTGTGGCACATATGATTAATTCTCCTCTGCTCGGGCGTGAGTGCACTTGCAGTTTTAATTTCAGAATCAGCTGGATTCTGCAGAGTGGGCATTGAAAGAAACCCTCCCCACATTTATAAAATACACCCACTTTTCATGGAATCCCTCTCAGAAATGATTTTATGGGCCTGCCTCCACTAAAGCAGGGCAAAGACTCGCCCTGAAATCAGGTAGTCCTGGACAATCTGCTTCCCGAGGTGAGGAGAGTTTGTTAAACCTGGTAGCATGGAAAAGGAATTGAAAAGGCTCAGCTCAAACCTCACATAGGCAGCACACCTCAGCGAGCATCAAATAGCCGAAAATCCCTGGGTTGGTCTTAGCAAGAGCTGAGCCTTGCAGAGATCTCACCCTGGAGACCTGGAAGTAGGACACTCGTGAGCATGACTAAATCTGATGGTTTGGGCAGTTTGCCTCTTCATTCCCATCTCAGAAAAAAAAAAAAAAAGGGTTGTTTTTTTCTAAAAAACACCGTCTTTCCCGTTTCCCCTGGCCTCTGCCAAGCCGTGGATGAGTGCCTGAGCTGTCTGCACGGCCAGAAAACCCCAGCACTGCGGGCAGCGGAGCAAACGCTGCCGTGCAGGGCTGCTGTTGCGTGCTGCCCATCAGCCAGAGCAGAGCAGACAAGGCTCCCGGAGCTGCTGGGAGCTTCCTGCCCCGGCAGTGAGGATTTCCTACGGTGTGAAACGGGATCAGCCGCAGCCCGGGGCACCGGCGGGGGGAGGGAGCTGTTTTCCTCTCCCTTCCATTTCTCCCACCGCATGAAAGAGGTGCTGAGGCTCTTTCAAGCTGCATCCTCCTCCACCCCCTCCGTCACCCGGCTCTGATCCCCAGCTGAGACCCTGGAGACGCTGCCAAATAAAGAGCTCTGCCATGGCTTAAGCGTCTGAAACCTATTAGAGCCCCCCCTTGCCGGCTGTGCCAGGGCTGCTCCAGTGCCAGGGAGACCCGGACAAGATGCCTGCTGCTCCCCCAAAGCGTTGCCTCCTCCTCCCAGGCATCTCCCATCACCTTTTGGGGAACTCGCTGCCCAGGGATTCGTGCATTGCAGATTTCCCGAGACATCACAGCAGGGCTGTTGGGATTTTAATTCTCTTTTTTTATTTTTTTTTCTTTTGGTGGTGTGCCATGGATGCTTGTGTTTGTCATGCTGGCTAAAGCTCCATGGGGTGGGGGAAGGGAGACCCAGGCAGTGTTCTCAGTTGTGGTTAGGAAGGGGAGGAAAATGCTAAAGCAAGCAGCAAACAGCCTGTTTGCTGAAATGGCTGTGCACACACATGGATGCCGTGCCAGCCCTGCTGGGAGGCAGGAGGGACGAGGGAACAAATCCCCGAGGTGCCACCGCTCTGACAAGAGCCCTGAAGGCGCCCTGGAATCCCATTCTGCTCCCAGAAAGGTTTTCTGTGCTCACAGCCTCCCATCCCAGCACACTGCCCGGGGCTTGCCCAGCTCCCAGGAGCTGCAGAGAGCTCTCAAGCAGGGAGAGAGCTGCTTGAGGACACGTGCAGCATGTCCTCGGAGGCCACTTACGATGACAAACCACAGGGCAGAGTGCAGCCTGTGAACAGCAGCAGCTCCCTGCCTGGGGCAGTGCCTTGGCTCTGGCCACGGTGTGTGTTGGAGATGAGGGGAGGAGGCAGCAAATCCACCCAAGGGATGTGCTTGCTCCTGGTACCACCCGTGTGCTGCTCAGTCTCTCACCGAGGCACTCTCCCCTCGGCTGGCAGGGTGTGATAGCAGCGTACTCTGGTGTGGTGCTGTTCTTTTTTTAGGAGAAGGGGTCCTAAAAAGGGCACAGAGAGGATTAGTGACTTGCCCAAGATTATGCTGAGGGTCAGTGGCGGTCAGGAGGTCAATAATTTTGCGTGTTTTAGTTCACATACTACGTAGGAAACCTGGCCTGTGCATCTCCAGGAAGAGCTGCTGCACAGGGCTGGATTGGGTCTTGCAGCCAGTGACTGTGGAAGTAGATACATTAAATATCTCCAGGTTAAGTGTTGGGTTTTGCCTTCACCAGTCCTGTCTTATCCACAGCTTTCTATTTATCATCCCTGCCACAGATCAGGGTATGGAGCTCACACAGCCAGGGAAGCTGGATAACCCATCTTCATTCAGCTACTTAGGAAATATCCCCCTTTTTTAACAGGCTTTTTCTCTATCTCTTGCAGAACTTTGCCAAAGAATTTGTGATCAGTGACCACAAAGAGCTGGATGAGGATTACATCAAGAACGAGCTGAAGAAAGCAGGGGGGGCTAATTATGATGCACAGACTGAGTAAAGGCAGGAACCTCCTGGCACCATCACCTGGATCTCCAAGGGAGGGCAAAGGCACGACAAACTAACACACCTGAGAGATGAGGCAACTGAACTCCCCAGCTTTCTGTGGCTGCACCTAAGAACTCCCTTTTTTGCATACAGCGGACTTTTATTTTCCATTCTCTCTCATGAAACATTCCTCTCTGAGGCTCTGTTTTTCTTTTTTCCCCCTTTTTTTTACTCATAACTCTGTCAGTGCTCTCGCACCTGTGGAATTTAGGTTTGGCTCTGCTTTGGTCCTGTTCACCACTGTGTTTGTAGAGGCTTGCCACTGTGTCCTTCTTCATGTCCGTGTGTTTTACTTGGGCTCAACCTGGTCTCTGAGGGAAGAAAGTTTTGGGGGAGTTCTGAACATCGATTATTTTAATTTTTAAAAAATTTGTTCTGTTATTCTTGGGAATAACATTATTTGCTGTTCTAGGATCAGATCAGCTTGAGATGACTTCCCTCAAACGTTGATTAAATCATCTAAGCATAAATGTCCAGCTGAGATGTTATCTAACAGCTTAAACAACAAAGCCAACAAACAAAAAAATTTCTTTGACTCCTAATAAATGGGAATAAATTTGCCTTAAACATTACTTGACAGTTGCTGTGCTCTGTGCTGCATCTCTGTCCCTCCGTCTCAAAAATAAGATCCACCATGATCCTAAAGTGGGTTTTGTTGCTTTTTGGAGGTATCACAGCACAGTGAACGGAGGGGCTTAGAAATGTCTGGACACTTGGTCAGTATTTTGTGTACGCTGGTCTCTGGGTTTGTATTTGACTTTCCTAATGCTGGGGCTCAGGAGGTGAAACTGAAATGCATAGATTTCCTTTTTCAATGATGTCTGAAAAAAATAGCAGCCGCTGAATCCTTCCCTGCCCTTTTCCCCCCCAGGTAATTTTGCAGTTAACCACAACATCTTCAGTTCTTTGGGGCCTTTGGCAGTGAACATCCTCCAGCTGGGACCAAGGCATGGAGTGGGGCAGCTCCATCCCAGCTGGGGTTAAATATCCAACAGCAGAGGCCCAGAGAGAACCTGGGCACAGTTTGGTACCAAACTGTTTGTTTGTGGGGGCTTCTTTGTATGGCTTTTGTTTTTCCATCAAAGGTGACTGTCCCCAGAATTACACGTTGGGAGGAGCTGTGGGGCTTGGGAGTCAGCGCTATAAATCCATTACAGAAATAAATGTTTTTCAAGAACAGTTCTCAGCGACTCTGTTGTTCTTTTACCTTCCCTGCAACAAGCCCATATTTAGGAGGTTTCTTAATCCTCGGTGTGAAGCTTTGAGCTCCTGCAATCTTGGGACTATCAGGAGAATTAAACACTGGCTTAGATGTAAAATGATCCCAGTGCCCGCAGCCCTTGTCTGCTCGTCTCTGCTCCGAGAGGCAGAGGTGACCACAGTGCACCTGACACACTTTTTGCTCAGCAGCTCTACATCCCCATTTCCAGTGCCAAAATGCCGAGTGGGAATTGTAATTGGGTCAAAAAGAATTTCACAGCCATGGAAAATAAATGTAGAGAGGTCAGGAATAGATCTGGGAACAAGAACAATGCTTTCAGCCACGTTTTGCAGCTTCCTGCACAGGGTTTCATGGGGCATTACAATTCCTGACCAGACTTCCTAAACCTTGCCCTGAAAGAAGAGAAATGGTTGTTTTTTACAGGACTGACAGCAGGGACAGGCTTAACTAATGGGAAGGAGCTTTGCAGAGGGCTTGTCATGCTCTGGGGCTTTGCCTGACTGGTTCAGTGACCGCAATAAACTTTTATTTGACAGCCTGTGGCACAAATCTCAGTCTGGTCTTGAAGCCTGGCAGCACCATCACAAGAAATTCATTGGCACCAGCTGTGGTAGGGGCTCAAGAAAGAGCTCAACAGTGGCAAGTCAGCTTTCTCAGCCTTCAAAGGCATCTCAGCAAACAAATGGAGCACTTGTGCTGCCTTTGGCTAGCTGGGTCCAGGTATGGAGGAAGTGGAGGCATCACCCTGGCTCTGGTTGCTTTGCTATCCTTGATCCAGTTCCTAGAACATGAAGAATCCCATATTCCCTCTTTGAATCACCTCTGTGGTGTGCTGGCACGCAGGAGTATCAAGTTTGCAGGCACTAGTACAGCATTGGATGAGCAACACATGAGAAAAATGAGAAGGAATTACTGATTTGTGAAATCAGGGTAAATCCTTATGGAAAGAAAAGCAGCCTAATGAATGGAAATAATAACAGAATCAGTGAGGTTGGGTTTTTTCCAGCCTCAATTCCATCTTCTTGGGCAGGCTACCTGGGGATACCGCCCTGGTGATGTTATGAAGAACTTTGTGGGGAAAAGCTGGGGTGGGATGCACAGGAGCATTGCTGCTGCTCTGCCTCTGGCCTCCCCGGGTCAGTGCTGAAAACCCACTGGGGAGCTCTTGTTTGTACAGTCCTGTCCCTCTAACAGCACTGCAACAGCCAAGTTAATCAAGTCCCTGCTTGTCAAACCCTCAGACAGAAGATTATCGGAGTGTTTGGGGCAAAATGTGTTTCCAGCACCAAATGTTTCATTCCCTGTGTACTCCTCATTCCTGAGGAGTAATGTGAATTAGCCATTAAATGGCTTCGTTTCTAGAATGTTGATAATACTTCAGTGTTAGGAATGGTTTCCATTTCCCTCAGGAGAGTGACATTATTGGTGTTACGTCAAACCCTTACATTGGGGGTAGGAGCAGCTCAGCTGGTCCAGGGGCTGCACAAGCCTGATGTAACTCACAATCTGTTCTGCAGCCTAAAACTCATCTCTGGGGTCTGCTCCCACTTGGCTGGAAGAGTATTTACCCCACAGTGTTTGCAGGCATTCTCCTTCTGTGCTTACAATTAATAATGCAAGAAACTATTGGCAAAAATGGAGCAGCAGAAAGGCTGGGACACGAAGAGCAAAAGCCCAAGATCAATTATTTGTGGTGCGTTTGGGATCTCACGCTTGGCATATCACAAGAGCACAGCATGAATTGGAATTTGTCTCTGTTCTGAGACCCCAGGGCAGCTGAGTGGCTGCGAGTGACTGCTCTGATCAGATGCATCAGGGACTCTGCTGTGGGCTGTATTTTCACCCAGAGCGGTGGAGACAAAGAAGGAATTAATAACGCCTGTTTTTGCTGTTACACTGCTCTTCAGGAGTTCCCAGAGTGTTTCAGGAAGATTGGGATCACAGAATCATTAAGGCTGGAAAAGACCTCCAAGATCATCAAATGAAACCTTCGGCCCAATACTAGCATGTCACCTAAACCAGAGCACTGAGAGCCACCTCCAGCTGTTCATTGAACAATCCCAGGGATGGTGACTCCACCACTTCCCTGGGCAGCCCCTTCCGATGCCTGACAATCCTTCCAGTGAAGAAGTTCTTCCTGAAAATTGTCTTTTTGCTTATTGATATAAACCGGACTGCACTGAGCACAATATCCTTGTTTAGGAGGGGTCTTTCACCACGGAACTGGAGCAGGAATAGCAGCCCGTGTGTTCCAGGGCCCCACGGCCCTGGGAATCCTGTGTGTGTGCGCTCGTCCCCTTATCACGGCAATGCTGATAACGCTGCATCCCGGGATTGATGCTAATGACCATATGAGACAGGCATTCCCTTTTTTTCCATTTTTAATGTATTTTTTATAGATTCAGGTCCCCTGTTTTGTGTCCTCTTAGCATTCAAAGCCTGGCTTTGCCCTATCAGCCCTTTCCTCAGGCTCTAAGGACCTGCTGCTGCCCAGGGCTGTGCTCTGCGGTGTCCCTCGTGTTGTGGCTCAGTGGGGCTGTGCCCTGTGTGGGGACAGGGGCTGGGACACCCTGCTGTGCCTTCCCCAGGCTGGGACAGTGTCAGCAGCGCCAGCAGCGCGCTGGAGGCTGCGTCTGGCAAGGAACAGATGGAAACGGCTCAGTGGCTGCTTTATATTTGGCATTGCCGAAGGATTTGCTCTCCCTCCCCATTAGGAGTGCGGCAGATCCGATGCAGAATCCAATTTTAGCACGGAGGAAGCAACAGAGCCGAGCGAAATAGCCTCCAAAAATCGTGCTGGATACAGAGTCACGCAGCAGATGAGTTCATTTCAGCCAGCCCTGAGCGGGGGGGTTTGTGCAGTGCAGGCAGATGCTGGGAAGGGAGGGGTGAATGGGTGACCTCCTCCCCGGGGATGAGTTTAGGATACCGGGACAGCCCTCAGGGAGGGAAAGGTTTGGTACCCAGGGGCAAAGTCGTGCTTGGAGCGTGGAGAAAAGCAGGCTGCTGTGAGTCAGAGCTGCCTGCAACACGTGAGCAGCAAATTCGCACTCGGAGGAGGAAGGGAGCCTTTGGAGATGAGAAAATAGCTGAGCCAGGCAACGCTGGCCCCTGGAAACCGCCGGGGTTTTATAGCCGGCTGTTCCCGAGGGTGTGTAATGCCAGATTAGCCGCGGGCTTTAAAGAGGCTCTGCTGGGGGGATCCTGGGGGGATCTAATCTCTGCAGCTCGAGGTGGTGCAGTGATTTAGCAACGAAGCATCGAGGAGAGGGGTGCGGAGAGGGGTGAAGGGACACGCAGGGTATTTGGCGAGTTACGGGACGGGACCGGCTCAGTTCGGTGCTCCACCGCACGGCACAAACAGGGATGCTGTTCCAAGGCTGTCAGCACAGGGGCTGTAAGCTCAGCTCAGTCAGGGCAGGGGCTGTAAGCTCAGCTCCAGTCAGTGCATGAGCTGTAAGCTCAGCTCAGTCAGGGCAGGGGCTGTAAGCTCAGCTCCAGTCAGTGCATGAGCTGTAAGATCAGCTCCAGTCAAGGCAGGGGCTGTAAGCTCAGCTCAGTCAGGGCAGGGGCTGTAAACTCAGCTCCAGTCTCATTTCCTTGCCCGGATCCCGGCACTGCATCTTCTACAGGGCGGGGGGAGCTGGAAAAAGGGTCTGGGGGATCTCGCTCAGATTTCCCCAGACTGGAACCAAAGCCTTGTGGAAGGGGAATAAATCTCTTACTGAGCTATGAAGTGAGATCTCCTCTGCCCCCAAATCCCACACTTTTGGGCCCTGTCTGGTCTATAAGGGTGCAATGTGTTATTGCAGCCCTCAGCTGCCCAGAGAAGCTGTGGCTGCCCCTGGATCCCTGGAAGTGTCCAAGGCTGGTTGGACGGGGCTTGGAGCACCCTGGGATAGTGGAAGGTGTCTCTGCCCATGGCAGGGGTGAAATGAGATGGGCTTTGAGGTCCCTTCCAAGCCAAACCAGTCTGGGATTCTGTGATCTCAGGCTTGGCTTTACGGCCCAGTGAGCCAAAACACCAGAGGAGGTTTAATTGCAGCCTGTGTATGGCTTAGTGGGAATGAGGGCAATAAATGACATTCACAGCCCACTCAGGCCTTCATCCCTGTTGTCTTCAGCTTTCCTAGACATCTGTTTCTGGCCTGGAGTAGCTCACTTCGTTTGTCTTACAACGGCTGGTTGATTTGTGTAAGTTTATCTGGGCTGGGAAACAAAGAGAAACCTTCCAAGACATTTCACCTTCCTCCCTCTCTCCACCATCAAAACATCCAATAAAGTTTTTCATTAACCTCAAGACTTCTGCAGAATGAGAGCAAATTTCCTTGGAAATGGAGCTGAAGGGAACAAACAGCATCTGCTGTGCAAATATTAAATGCGGGCAGGAGATGAATAGACTTATCTCCTTTATCATGATTAGCCACATTTCTGCCTTGTAATTTTGGCCTATCACTCAAAAGAAACTGTAATCAGGATGTAATACATCCTATTGGCAAATTACAGCCATGCAGCTGTTGGAGGCAGCAGCTGAGCCCTTCAGCAATTTAAACTAGGTTTTATTACACCAGGGCAAGGCTCCAACAAGTATGTTAGTGACACAAGTTAAAAATAATAAGAGTTGAATCTTGTCCCACTGAAGTTCATCCCGACGCCGGTTTTCATGGGAAGAAGTGTTTTGCCAAAATCAGGAATCCAAAATAAAGCATTTTGCCAAAAACAGGTCTCAGGGGAGTCCTCAGCAGAGTGAGACTGTGAGAGCAAAGGAGCTGTGGTGAGATCAGCCCTGAGCAAAGGTGAGAACGCTGCCTTCTCACCGGGATCTCTGGGTTGCTACGCGCCAAGAAAAGTTGCATGTGAGGAAACTCAGATGAAATCTGACTACAGAATACAGGGCTCAGACAAGATTTAAAGTGTGCTGTGGCAAAGCGTGAATTTTCAGCTCTCTTCCTGAATGTAGCAGTGAAGGTTGTGTTGCCACGACAAAGAGCACCAGAAGTGTGTCTAACTTAAAACATCAATGTTTCAATTTTGCTGAGTTCCAAACCAAAAAAAAAAACTCTTGAGAGCAAAAATCCTGCAAAAGTCCCTAAAGTTTTATGAAAAAATTACCAGTATTTTTTCAGAAAAAGAACCATAACTCCAGGTCATAAAACAGATTCCTGTGATGAAGTCACATATTATTCTGTGGGCCATAGAAACACCTCGCAAGAGTAGAGAGAAGCTCTGTTCTCTTCTCTAGATGCAAAGTGACTCCTGTCTATTTTGCAGTGGCAGGGTTTCAGTGCCCATACCTGTGTGTCAATATTCCCTGTACTACCCAGACAAGCAGCTGTTTTCCATATCCGTGTGCTGGCTGTCACCACATCCCATCTTCTGTCTGAGAATTGTTTGCCTTTTTTTCCCCCTAACACTTTTAGTTCAGTTGGAATGACAGGGCTGACGAAAAACTTTTTGGGCTGAATCACAGAATTAGTTTTTAAGTCAGAAATCAGCACTTTCCTTCTCTTTTAAGCTGTTTTTCAGGCAGCGTCTTGCATCTGGCTGTATCCAGCTTCTGGATTCTCACTGGGTTAATATGGATACAGCTATGGAGTGATTTGATGGGGAATCTCAGTTGTGATCTGTCCAGAGCAGTCAGCTTATCTCACATCAGAGCTGTAAATCAGAAATGCTACCACATTTATTATCTTTATCTCCCTTATTTAAGAGCTCGAACCTGTCAGATGAAACCATAAATCTGCTCCTTGCATCGAGCCTCTTAATATTCCAGTTGATGTTTGTTTCCGAAAACTCTCTGCCAACATTTCATTTTCCTCTCATGCTGACACTTAATGCCTTAAGTGCTTGGAAAGATAAACACTGGCTTTAAGCAGTACAATCTCATGATCAGTTTATCTGAGGATTATTACACGGGTGCACGGAGGAGTCAGTCATAAATTGAGCACTTTTTGCCCTGGCTGCTGATTTAATTGCAGTGAATGGGGTGGAATATTCTGAGAATCACTGACCTGGGGATGTAGAGGAGATTCAACTTACAATTTTATCCAGTTAAAACCTACTGGGGTGGAGCACCAGGCTGTAACTGGGCCTCAGGCTGGGGGGGAGGAGAGAAGATGAATTTTACTGGGAGCTGAACTGGTGTCCTCCAGCTGAGAACAGCAGGACAGACCAAGAATCAGTGGTAAAAGGCTGAAGACAGATTAACTGAAGCAACAAAATAGACACAAACTTTTTATAAGAGAAGATGATTAACCTCTGGAAGAAATAAAACAATTGGCTGATTCACCTTTTCACCACAGCGCAAAGCAAGAACTCTCTTCTGTAGATGCTTGAATGAAACACCAACAATTGGATTTAACAAATGGGAAATACGATTGTCTGCAGCGCGCAGATGATCAGATCTGATCTCAGATCCCTTATGAACTTTAAGCATCTTTCCTGTCTCAGGCACAATAATAAAAGAGATGATTCAAAGTGCGTTTTCACAGATGCATTTTCACTGGCAAGGCAAAAGTGAGCCAGCTCTGCTCCAGCCTGGGCAAACAGCTGGAATAGAAGTGTCTTAAAGTGTTAGAGGGATCCAAAGGCAGAACTCATCTCTCAGAGCCATAGGATTCTCAGCCTTAAATAAGGATGCCCAAACCTTTGTTTGCTGTAGTGTTCTTTATCCTTTTCAGCCTCTTTTTGAATAGATTAAGCTGTCTGAAGTTGGGTTTGTGGCTTATGCCAAATGCTACTTTCAGCACAGCCAGAAAAGCTGAAGTCTTCCAGTGGGAAAAGTATTTTAGAACTGATGTTAAATCAAACCAGCACAAGCTCATCCCCTCAAATGTAAACCAGGCAAGAAACCAAGAAAGTTTGATTTTAGTGCATGTCGGACTAAAATTTAGAAAAGAGTCTGCAAGATGTGCTGGGAAAGAGCTGTGGCAGCAATGTAAGTTTAAAACAAGGTGTGGAACTGGTCAGTGGCCCCCAGCTCTGCCCTCCTGGCACATGCTGCACCCCAGACAAAGAGCTCAGAACCTGCTTGCACATCACTGAGTGTTCCTCTCGGCACGTGAACAGAAACTGAAAGTCTCTGAACAGGATAAACAGCAAGAAAAAAATCCTTCAGTTAACAGAGGCACAAAGCAGAGCAGCCACTCCAGAGTCTGCAGAGCTGGTGAGGGGTTCTGGTTACACTCCTGCTCTGGACACCATAGACTGCGGCCCTGCACTCAAGGCAGGAGGGCACAGTGCTCAAAAACTGAAGTAAAAGCAGTGAAATGTTTGCTAAATTTCCTGTCTTTTCCATTCAAGGCTCTAAACTGTCCTCAGCAAGCCGATCTCTGTTTGCAGAAAGAATGAGAGTTACTCACCCATCCCTTGGGCAGCACACCAGGGCAGGGGAGGAGGTGCTCACTGGTTACTCTGCATGGCAAATCCTGTGCAAAATGAGAATGAATAAATATCAAACTAAGGTCAGAAGAGTCCAGCCAGGGCAACTGCCAATTAATTATTGCCCTGGTAATGCAACTATCCCTAATATCAATGCACAGCTCTCAGCTTTCCATTCCACAAGGATGTATTTTGGTGAGTTTAAAATCTGCTTAGCAGAGCGAGTTCCCCATTCTGCTTTCACCAGCTTGCAAACACCCTACACAGGCCAAAATCCTGCTGGGGTTTAGCTTTATTGGAAATGTAAATCACAGCAAACACCACAACAGCTTTCACTGTAAACTTCCCTTCCAAGCTTGACTGTTCCCAAGGTTGCTCCCTGGTGACACTTCCCTGCCAGTCTGACACTTCTTTCTTTTATTTGGTTGCAACTCGTAAATCTGATCCGCAAGAGTGAGCCAGCAGCAATCATGTTGCTCCTTTTTGCTGGGTTCAGGATTTGAACTGAGGACAGCTCTGCCTTTACGAGCAGGTTGTCAGAATTACTACCCAGTTACAACTCTTCTCAAATATACACAAATAATTCTTCCAAATTCACATTTTACTACATTATTTATACCAACAGATGTCAAGGCGAGAACACACTGGATTTCTTCCTGAAAACTGGTGCTGATTTCAGTTTGGGAGAACATTCTCCCAATGAAAAACGCGTTAGAGGCGAGGATGTTTTCAAAGCAACTGTTTCTGGTGTGTCAGACTTTGAAAATAAAGACATGCTTTTCTGTATCCTAAAAGAATTCCACAAAATTCATACATACTTGGGAAAACAAAAGGTCTTCTTGTATGTGTGTGAAAATTGACCCATTGCTGGAACAAGAAATTCAAGCTAACCAACAAATGTGCAGTGAGGACACATCGTTTGGGGACTTCTTTATTATGTAGATTCTCGGACCATTCATAGCTGTGATTTTTGAAATTCTTTGCTTTTGAAAGGTTCTTTGTCAGTGAAATGTGGTCTAGATGGAGTCGGGGGTTTGGGAGCTGGAAGAGAAACAGAGTCCACTTTCTCATTAAACAGAGCTGTTCTAAGCTGTCATGTTCTAAGCATGACAGACCAATACAAATCATAGATAGGCCTGAAATTCAGTATTTGAATCCACAGCCAGATCTGCACTCCCACTCTGTTGCAAGGGAAAGGAGGAAAAGACACCCACAGTTTATGTTCAGAGCTCACTGGACACTAAGAGGGGACAGAGAACTCCCATTCAGCAGCCTGGTGTACGATGTTGATTGGGGCACGAGATGGATTTGGGAGAAACCTCCACGGAGCCCTGAAAATTCCTGAGGGGCATGAGAGGACCCAGATTCTCCCAGGAACCTCCGGTATTTTCCAGGACAGAACTGGAGAACTCTTGTCTGTCTCCTCACACACTCACAGCTTCTCCGTGGCTGGACACGCTGCAGGTTGCTGCAGTGATTAATTAATGTGCCTCTGCAAATTACTTTGTGCAAGGAAATTGCAGCAACGTCTCCTCTGCTGGTGTCATCTGAGATAAGCTCTGTTACCCCAGGACTGAAATTGTGCCTCACTCTCCTTTTCTACAGAACAACAACTTTTTCACTCCACCAGGCTTTCCGGTCCAGATTATGTTTCAGCAGTTACAAATGTGATGTGGTGAAAGCATCACCAAAGAAAATGTCTCATAAATAGTAATAGGGTGCTGTGTTACCCTCTCACTCTTCCGGGATGAAAGATGATTTCATTTCAACAATGAATTGCAGAAAAAAGGATAAAAACCTTTTATTACAGGTTGTCTGCTCCTTCTCTCTGTTCCTGCTGATTAAGCAGAGAGGAAAATAGACTCAGAATTGTGATTGTTTTTTTTTTTTTGTTGTGCATTCATAGATTTATGTTGGGTTCAACAACATGAATTATTACTGAGCTACATCCGTTAGAGAACCCTGTCCAGGTAAAATCAGCTTTTACTGGCTCCTGTTCAGATGAAATCAATGGGCTTTTTGCCATCATTTCTATAGGCCCAGATATCGCTGTAAAATGTAAGGGTAAAATATTTGGACAGGCAGACACATATGATGTGTCTGTGCAGACTGGAGCCAAAGCTTTTCAGCCTCCAGCGAGATGGTGTCCTTAATTCAGTACAAAAAGGAAGGGTAATTTGATTCAGAAATAACATTATCTTTCCTCCACCTCCCCTCACAACAGAAGGTGCATTTGGTTTCACCATCATAAATCAAAGGCACGGAGCATCAAAGACCCATGCACGGTGCTGTGGAGCTCCCCCACTATGCTGGTTACAAACAAGCTCAGATTAATCTGGAGCACAGGCCAGGTGTCCTGAACTGGTTTTCAAGCAGTGAGTGCTGCAGAAGGGGAGGCTGGAGGTTGGACAGCATCCTGAGGATCTATTAAATGGAAATGGTGTTTCTCAGCAAGATCACCAGGCCAGGATGTCGGAGCTGGTGAGCTCAGGAAGAAATGATCCCTAAAAGGAAAGAAATGATCCCTAAAAGGGAAGAAATGATCCCTAAAAGGGACGTATTCCACGGCTCTGGCACTGGCAGCTTCATCACTGCACAGTGGTTGCATTTCTACCCCTCTATTCCGTGTGACAGTTTTAAATTAACTTCAGGCTTAGCACTGACAAAGAGCCATCCCCGTGGGTGGGATTGCTCTGTAGCTGCAACCCCCTCTTTGATGCAGCTCCTTGAACAGTATCCTGCACGAGGAAGCAGTTTTTGATGATAATTAAGAATGTAGAAGTGATGATGGCTTTTGTTTTCTTCAGTCATCAATCTTTGCCTGAGAAAGGCTTTGGAGAACAGCAGCCTTTTCTCTATTTGCTGGCTCCCCGGTGATAAGGGAGAGGACGTACAGAGTTCCTGCACTTCCTGTACACCTGGACATCCCAGTGCACCAGAGGACAAACGACAGCAGAGGCTGGATCACCTTCCTGTCTGGCTTTTATTCCCTCCGGCTCACACAGGGATCAGCGGAGAGAGGCAGCTGGATTCAGAGGACACAAGCAGAGGCTCTAAATTAGCATTTAACTTTTCCCTGGGTTCAGTGCTTGGGATAATCTCTTTGGACATTGATATGGTTAGGAATCACTTAGGGGTCCCCAAACCGTTGAAGACACATGAAAACACAAGTTCTCAACACAGTTCCTCAGAATGAGCTCCTCGTTCAGGAGCTCCATCACACCTTGGGATTCTTCCACAACCAATGCGTGTTTTCAGTGGAAGACACAGCAATGGTTACACGTGAGGCAGCCTGACAAAGAAACTAACAAAGAAAGCCTGCCCCCAAAAACAGAGATGATAAAGCAGAAGATGAAAAGAAATTTGGTTTCAAAGATAAAATCTTTAGAAGGCTTTTGGAAACAGGGGTGAGGAGAGGAGACTATTTGGAGCTGACTAGAATATTTTTAGTGAGAAAATTAATTCAATATCCACAATTCTCTGTGCCTCCAACACACTGGGACATTTCACATTAGCGGTTATGAACAGACATGTATCTTCTCCCTCCTGAAGTATTTTCCCTCTTCTATTTTCCGAGCCCTCTGGAGTGCTCAGATAACCCCCCTCTGTAAGTCAATCCCAGCAGGAGACTCTTTAATAAGACTCTTTTTAAGATAAAATATTTCTACAAAGGTGGAAATAATGAAATACCTACAGTCCTTTTCAAAAGAAGCAGAACAAGACAATTTCAATGTGGAAAACCCCTTTTTGATCATTCCAGTCCCTTTCTCTTTGCTGCAGCACACAAGAGTGACAGAGGTATGTGAAATATGATTATGGCAATACCTGAGACTCATCTGGAGACCCCTGAATTTCATTATTCTGTTCCACACCATTCCCACTGACCCTGTGGTGTCCTTGGACCTACTCTGACCTGTCTGAGGGTGGTGTCAACTTAATTTGGTTGCTAAAGGACCTCAGGAAGAGCTGGAGCCTGTGCTACAGCTCCTCTGTTTGCCTTCCTGCACCTCTCAAAGGCAATGGCAAGGGGAAGGAACGGAGGAACCTGCTTTGTCTGCTCCAGTTTAACAGAAAATCCTCTCTCTTGGTGTCTCCTCATGAGTCCTCTCTCGAGTGGGCCTGAAGGCAATATAAAATCCCATTCTGGTGGGGGCTTTCATTTTATTCTGTGCCATGGAGAATTGTCCTTGTTCACGTAAGGCACTTGGGTCATTGAGCCATGAATTTATTTGCTGTGTTGGTCTTGGGCATGTTCTCTCCAGCCTTCAGAATTTATTTCTTTAAAAGCCAGGGAGAAACATTTTGACACCTTCCCTTAGCAGGTGTTAATTTCTGGCCTTTGAGTGATCTGAGCGCCCAGCTTGTGCTGTGCCTGTGGGAACCAGGGATGCTGGGCTCTCCTGAGTCTGGTTCTGCTGCCCCTCTCTCTTCAGCTGTGCCTTACATCGAGCAGAAACCTCAGCGCCCGCTCAGATGAGCAGTCTGTGTCAGACACAGGAAAGCTTCAGGCTTTCATGTCACTTCAGGGGCAGGAAAATCAACAAAGCAAAACATGTTCAAGGTCTCATGTACTGTCCAGCAGCCCAAAGTGCCAGAAAACAGGAAGTCTTTCCAGTTCATTCATCAATCCTGCTCTCTCTGCCCCATACACCCACAGGATAACAGGGCAGTAGGACATATATTCTGCATTGACTGTATATTCTATATTGACTATTCTGACTGTGTTTCCAATGATGAAAGTTTTTAAACACAGTCACGACTTAAGAAAATATTAATTGTTTAGGGAAAAAAAAAATGCAAGAAGTTGTGATGCTTACAACAAAGCAAAATAACTTCTTACAGAATCAAATCATTTTGTGTTGATTTTGATACACTATTTGCATGTGTATAAGAAATTTTGTCCTACCAGTGACATTTCTTTTATTGTTAATTCTTCAAAGAGCAATAAATAGCAAGTATTATAAAGGATGTAAACTATTCAACTTATCTTTTTTTTGTTCCCTGCTGAACTGAACTGATGCATTCCCAGGGAAGGTTTCAGTTGTGCAAAATCAGCATGTTCCACAGAATTTTTGTTCCATAGGGAAAAATTTATCTACCTGCATCCGGTAATTGTTCTGCTTTTCACCTCAAAAAAGACCTCAGTTGGCTCAGGTCAGCTTTCCTACTCTGGTTTGCATTTACTTCCAACAGGAAGCCATATCTGTCAACAGCTGAGCATTCTGCTAGCAATTAGAATCCAATCCAACATGTGAGAGCTTTTTCTAGCACGTTGCGAGAATGGAGAAAGGACATTTTGGATGAATTAGAGGTAGTGATACGAATGTGTGTCACACACTAGGAACTGTTGATTTGCCATGACAAGATCTCCATGGAGATGTCTAAAATATCGATTCTTAGTAAGTGTTTCTACTATTGATCAGAGACTCATTGAAGTCACCCAGATTTGGTGTTAATATGTGTGTTTTAGGGGCTCTGGGTTTCAGAGGAAGTACAATTAGCCTGGATGCAATTATCATATATTCACAGAACATCCTGAGTGGGAAGGGACCCACAGGATCATCCAGTCCAGCTCCTGGCCCTGACACCCCAACAACCCCACCCTGGGCATCCCTGGCAGCGCTGCCCAAACGCTCCTGGAGCTCTGGCAGCCTCGGGGCCGTGCCCGTTCCCCGGGGAGCCTGGGCAGTGCCCAGCACCCTCTGGGGGAAGAACCTTTCCCTGAGATCCAACCTAACCCTCCCCTGGCCCAGCTCCAGCCACTCCCTGGGTCCTGCCATAGGTCCAGAGAGAAGAGATCAGTGCCTGCCCTTCCCCTTCCCCTCAGGAAGAAGCTGTAGGCTGCAATGAGGTCTTGACCACCCCAGTGTTCCTGTAATCTTTCCTTTCCATTCGTCTCACTTAAAAAAGAAATAAATCTTGATTGTGATTATTTTACACGCTCAGGGTGTCTTTCTCTATTTTTTTTTTTTTCTCTGCCTCTCTGATTTTGCTTTATTGCCAGGAATCCATCCACTCCAGGAGTTCTGCAATTTTGATTGGCTCTAAGAAATTGAACTGGTGTCTTTTTCTTTTGTTGCACAATTTAATTCTGTTTGCTTTTGGAAAGGCTTTAGCATTATCTGCTGGCTGACCTTGGCTCGAGCAGAACAAAACACCCTGTGTGCTCCAGAGGGTCAGCATTATGGCATGGGAAAGCTCCTCTCTGGAGCTCTCCTCCAGTGGGTAAAGTCTTGGGGCTGCACTGTGCTGTGTGCTCAGCACACAAACTGCAAGAAAACAATCAGCATTATCACTAATGAATTAATTTCCATTTTTTCCCTTTCAGCACAGAATATATTTAACAGCTATAAAGCCAAAGCAGCCGTAGGCGAATAACAACAGAGTTCAGAATGGACTCCGGCCCTAAAAATGTCACCCAAAGCCTTCAGATTTGCAAAGCTCCCTGCTGACTCTCCGTCAGGGATGGCTGGCAGGGCTACCGCAAGCTGCTCCGATTCTCTGTGGCTCGGGATGGACGGAGCTCACTGGGAAATGACTTTCTGGGAAGCCTCTCCCCTGTTTATTGCAGTTCCTTGTTTTCTGGAAGAGACTCCGGGATTGTTCTGGCTGTTGTGAATGTGACCGCAGATGTCTCAGTTGTTATTTGTCTGGCTGGGAGGGTTTAGCAGCAAGGTCAAGGGACCACAGAGAATGATCCCAGTTAGCGTGAAATGTTCACCTGGGGCCTGGGTCAGTCAGTGAAGTTATTCCTTGAGTCAAAGTGCCCAGATGGAAATGCATAATAAAATTCATGACACAAGAACATAAAGCTTTTTCTCACAGAGAAAAGGTGTCCTGTTGAAATGGTTAAGGTAAACGTATGATGGCTTCAGGCCACCAAAAAAAATCCATAAACCTCAAGCAAATCTGTAATCAGGGATCAACCCAGTTTCCCAACAGGAGCTCAGTTTGGAACTTCTAACGATGAATCTCCAGCATTTGCTGAGCTTCTCCTTGCTGGGACAAAGAATTTAAACTATTTCAGACCTGACTTCAGTCATTCACTACCAGGGCGTGTTTGGCAGGGGCCAGCTGAGGGAACCTTCATGGGATGGACTGGGGAGGAACAGCTCCCCGCTCCAGCCACAGCTGGAATGTTTCACAGCTGCTTTCCCATTTGGTGATATCTCATCGGACTCCTGAGTCTTTCTGTGCTTCAGGAAGAATTCTCTGCAGTGATTTGCCCTCGCAGCTTTGCTGACTTCCCTGGTAGAAGGAGCAGGAGAAATGAGTGCCCTGATGTTCTCTGAGTGTCTCTGCAAAAGCACTGCTGCTTTTTCCAAGCATTTTCCCAGGCTGTCGGAGCGAGGCCCTGGTTCTGGGATCACAAACACCAGAGCTCTGCTCTGCTGATCTGCCAGAAACACCCACTGGACGTGGATCAGACATCGGCTCGGGATCGTGCTTCTGGTGAGGCACTGAGTGCAGAACACAGCATTCACTCCCACTTTCCCTGCCTAGAAGAGGGCAGATGATTTCTGCCAGAGTAAAAATGCTGGAGCAGTAGCTGCAGGAGATGCCTCATTAGGACAGAGACTTCTGGCCCAACATAAATTTATCATTACTTTTTAATACATTCAAATACGCAAGTTTGCTTGCTCTGGGTCAGTGCTCTGTGTGATGTGATTCTGTGTCATGACTTTTCTGAGCTGGCACAAGGAGTCCTTAAGCTGGATTTATTGTTTTGTTGAATCATGACCTCAGGGATTTGTGAGAGAAATGAACTGCAGCCAAGTGCTGGAGATTTTAAGGCAATTTACAAGTGGAACCTTGGTCACACTGAAGTCAGCAGCAAATCTCTGTATTCTTTTTTGGAACAAACCCACCTGATTGCTGAAATGTGAACTTTCTGTGGGAACACATGGACCAGGTTTGGTGTGGCTTGAATTTCTGGCCCGAGGCTTCAAGGAGAGGATATTCATTCTCTCAGAATGAGGGAGAGGCCATCCCACCCTCACGTGGGAAGGGGGATGGAGCAGGCTCACACCGGGATCCTGAGCATCCGAAACTTTCCCGACCCCCTTCTCTGACAAAGCCACTCTGCGGTGTTTCTGCTCCACTGCTGCAGCTGCTGCTCCCACATTTGCCCGGGTTCAAGCCTGAGGCAGGAAACACTCAAAGGAGCCTTGCTTTGGAAAAGGTTCCTTTAATCCTCCTGTGTCACCCACTGGTGTCCTTCCAGCCAGTGACTAAAGTAGTCAGAGCTGGATAAAAGCCACTTCTCCCATCTCTCCCCCAGATTCTTTTCCAAGACATTTGGAAAGGCCCAAGATCCTTTCTACGGCAGAATGGAATATTTTGGAAGATGAAATATAATGTGGCTTATAGAAAACTGCAGGATGCAGAACACAACCCCACTCAGATCCAATCAAAGCTTCCCTGAATATTGACATCCTTTGGAAATTTTCCATCACCAAATTTTCAGAATCACTAAACCAGCTGAGTTACTTTTTAATGTTACTTTGATTAAAATATTAATTTTCTTTCAACCAATAAGTGATCTTAGCCAGAAAATAATTTGCATTAGTTGAGCATATGGGTTGACTCAAAGACAAGTTAATTACAGAACACAGTATTGAGAACCTTTGCCTACTTGAAGGAGACTGCTGCAAAAAGGAAAAATAAAATAGGTGTTATCTCTTTTTCAATTAAATTGCCTGTTACAGGGGATGTACTTTATTCAACATGAAACAGTCTAGATGAAATGAGGAAGGAAAAGAGAAAATGAGATTGAGAAGAAAAAAACCCATACTTAATAAAATTAAAAGGCTGAAGGAGAGGATGAGGGGTTTTTCTCTGTATTTTTCAAAAGGGCCCAGGGGCACTGTGGTAACACTGAGAGATGCGAGATGGAGGAGAACAGGAATGAACTGTGCTCCACACTCTGCTGGGTTAAGGGAATTTCTGCGGCAGTTGCTGCAACTAATTCAGAGCTGGGCTCTGATTTATATCAAGAATAGAAAGTTCTTAACCCAAACAATTCCTTCCCAGATGCCACAGACTGCCCTGTAATTGTCCTTGGGAGCAGGACAAAGCCGAGGCCACAGCCTGACGGACCAAGCTGAGCCTTGCTTTCAGCTCAGGATATCCTCATGCACAACATATAATTTCAAAAGCTAGCTTTAAACCCTGGGATGATACAATTCTGCTATTATTCCTTCCAGATCATATATGTGGATATTAATTATGTAAATAAATTTATCATTCATGTAATAACTACACATGGCCATGAATACAAACACCGGAGTCATGCCAGAGGCCAGGGAGTGGCTCTGCTGAATTTCAGAACAAGAACTTCTGGTCCCATGTCAGTCTGACAAGAGGCTCTCCGATAAGATCAGAGAAGCCTTGCTGCAGATCAGAGCTGTGTGTTCCAGTATGAGACCATCCAGAACTGGGAAGCATTTCCAGGCTTGACCTCACAGGTGTGAAAATGGAATTCCCCAGAGAAGAAAAGATTAAAAATGCGAGATAACTTTTCCACAGCCATGCGTGCAGTGCACGCTTGCATTGCCCAGCCATTTTCAGGGTCATTCTCTTTAATCTCAGTGTACAATCCGTCTCAAAAAACCTACAGGTTCTGAAACACTTTGTGCATGAATTCAGCTCAATATAACCAATAGCAGGTTGTCATCTGTGTTTTCTTGTGCAGGAGAGAAGATTATAACATCAGAGTTATAATTATGTTATCAAAAGCCTTGGATTTAGTGAGTTAGTTGGGTACCTGCACTTCACTCTCTTATTGATCATTCCTCATTCAACCTTTTATTTATCCCATATCTGGAAAATCATGAACCAAACACCATTTGATCTCCCTTCAAAAGCTCTGTTTAGTTTGATTGATTTTTGAATATACCTTCAGCTCTAGGTCACACCAACTGTGGCAATGACAGCTCCTTAGAGTCATTTCAGTATCTCTCATAAAAAGGGATTTTAGTCCCTGCTTCTCACAGTATATCAGTTTTACTGTCTGTGTGAAAGGTTTGGACAGGGCAGGTATCAGCCTAAAGGTAAAAAAAGGAAACTGTTCCTGTAAATATCTGGAGATTTATGGATGTCTGGGAGTGCAGTGGATCTTTTTTATACAGTGGCTCAGTACACACTTTATGGTCCAACCACCACAGAGACACAGCACTTTTAAAGCCTTTCCAAGGTACAGGCATTCCACGCATTTGGATCGTCCTGTGTTTGGTAGAGACGAGCTCCAAGAGAAAAACTCAATATTAATTTTCACGTTTTCATGGCTCTAAAAGATTAATATATAATCCTATAACCCAAGTGATGGATGACATCTGTAGGTGCACTTTCCTACTTAAGCTCCACAAATCAGGAATGTCTTCATAATTAATTCTTTGGAAAGAATAAACTGATTCAAAGATGTCATTAAGGGCATAATTTAGTGTAATGAACTGTCATTATGAGATAAAACCCAGCCTGGCTCAGAAATTATTGCCACTTGGCACCTGAGTCTAGACTTTCCTGGTGTCTTTATTGGCAAGGCAATGTGGGAAGGAGTTTGGGGCAATTTGGGGAGATTTCTGTGGGGAACAGCAGGTCTGTGCTCTGCACCAAGGGGTCTCTCAGTCTGAGGGGGCTTTTAGTGGCCTCAGGTGCAGTGGTTCTGAGGCACATCAGGTACTTTCAAAAGGACCCTGACCTGTCCCACAAGGATAGAGGGCGAGTTTAGGTGTGCAAAGCCTGAGGAGCCGTGGGGGAAATTTATTACATTTTTTTTCGAAACCCATCTTGTTCTAAAGGAATTCCGAACACGAGCAATCTACTCAGTGTGTAAGAGCTCTGACCTAAAGCCATGAGGCCCCTCACCCAGACAGTGCTCAGATGTTTAATATCAGAGCGTTGGCTCACTAAAAATCTATCCCAGAGCAGGTGACAAAACAGGGCTTTCCAAGCCAGTCTGGTGTCTGACTGGGATGTGCTGGCCAGGCAGACCCAAACCCAGCCATGCCTGACTGGTGCCAGTGCTCTCAGCAGTGTGTAGGATGCCGGGGTGGATACGATGCCTGCCCTGTTTACACGGTCCCTTCACTGCTTTCCTCTGCTCAATAAGCAGCTTTACAGAATGCCCTTGGGACTTTCTTGTGTCTGAGCAGTGCCAGAGAAAAGCAGAACTGGGGAGGTCTTAAACAGCATCAAAGTCAGAGCAGAGCTGAGGAAACAGAGCACTTTAACCCTAATTCAACACATTACTAAATTCAAAAAGGATGGGGGAAAAACATCCTCGTGAAAGGGGACCATGAGAAGCCTTTCTTTCCCCACAACTTGCCAACCCTAAATTAGTATTCCGTGCTCTCTGAAGGAGGGATGCTTTTTTTGTGCTGTACCACTTCAAAATGGCCCTTCAGAAAGTGTTTCTCAGCATGCAGGGAGTAGCTGAAGGTCTTGAAAGAAAGGAGTGCATTCAAACCAGCACTTGGCACTTGCAAAGATTTTGGCTTTCTGTGACCCCAGTCCTCCCATTCTTCTACAGCTACTCTCCAAAAAGCAATATTTTCATCCAGCTGGCCTCCCCTGTAACAAAACAAGCCAGAATCTTTGTGAGGGGACCATGTTAATTTGCAAACTGGGCGCTTCTCTGGGATTTGGGCACTCCCAGCTCTAGTTTACTCCTTCATGTGACATTTATTCCCAGCACAGTGACATTGGCAAGGGCTGCAGCAGGCCCAGCTCTGGCCAGGGCAATGTAGGCACCTGCCAAGAGAGCCACGAGCTGCTGCCCTGGTGGAAGGGCTCAAATGGTCGCTGCAAGGGGCTGGAAGGAGAGAAGTTCTCTGCTACTGCAGCCCCACCATCCTGCTGGCAATGGAGCCTTGAGCCCTTTTCCCCAGGGGCTTCAGCTCAGCTCTTTGCGCAACTCCATCTTTCTCCTGCCCTTTCACCCAGACCATACTCACAGAGTGGATACCAGAAACCTTGGGAGGATACAAGTTCCAGCTCATTTCCATTGCTTTGATTTAGCTTGACATCAGGTCTTTAATTCCTCATAAGCTTTAAGCTCTTTTACAAAATTAAATCATTTACTTATCTGTTACTGATTGTTTTTTTATGTTCCTACCCTGGGAGATTAAGTGAGATAGTATCTGAAAGCACTTTGAAGATGTAAAAGTGCTTATTACTGTGTTTGAAAAGTCAACAGAATCATAAAGTTACAGGGGAAAATCATATATTAAAAAAGAATAAATCCCAGACACCACTCCTGACCCATCAACACAGCTGGCTGCTGGGTCCTTCTGACCCTGGATCATGTGCTGCTCTTTATCCCACTGTACAAATCCCACTGACTGCCCAGGTGAGGACAAAAAGGGGCATCATTTAATTCAGAGTCCCAGTCTCATCCTAAAGATATCCTCTGGCATCCAAAGCTTGCTTTTCTCTGAGCAGAAAGGGAATTTTACATCACCAGTTTCTGGCCTTGCATATGTGGGCAGACAGCTCTGGTTTCACAACTTGAACATCCTGGGCTGCAAATTACAGCCTGATTCAGATGCTGCTTCATATGTGGCTCATCTGTGCCTTCTGCCAGCCCATGAATTGCTGGGAGTTAGACAGGAAAGGGCTCGGAGCTTCAATTTAACCTCTTAGAGCCTGGCAGTCAATGCCCCAGGGCAGTGGAAAGGAGGTGCAAAGTGGAGCCCTTCCACATTCAGGTCAGGAAGAGTCATAAGGACACAGAGCACTCCACAGATGGATTTCCCTGTTCTCCAGTCCACAGAAATTGATGAATTATTGTGCAATTAGTGACAAAATAATATAGAGCAGAAAATGGGTTCAGGGTAGATGTTGACATTGGGGAGGGGATATCGAATGTGGTGAAAAGGTGCACCACGATGTCCCTTGGTTTACGTCCCTTTATCTCCTGGACATAATCAATCTTGGGAGGAAGGAACATACTCTGGAACAGGGGTTTTGCCTTCACTCAGCAGTTGTTGCAGCCAGGCCTTTGAGGGCTCCTGTAATGTGAACCCCCTGTCACCTGCACTGCACTGGCCTCCCTGTGCATTTTAAAAACTTGTTTTCTTCTCAGAAGTCTCCCTCTTTGCTTCTGCAGAGCTTCTCTTCAGTCTTGCCATCTTGGAAAGACTTCAGTCAAGCCCATCAGAGAAAGATTTGGTTTTCATTGCTCACATGTGACGTGTCTTGCTGACCTTTCGGTGCATCTGTTAACCCTGGTCACCGTGACACTTTGATTTCCCCAAACAGAAAGCAGGAATGAAAAACCAAAGGGTTATGTCTGCAAAGCTTCCACCTCTGAACTCAATAAAACAACAAACGTTTAAATTGAAGGAGTTAATAAGTATCAGAACCCTTTTTTAGACCTCAGAGAAGCACAGAGAATACAGCAAAGGAACAGCAGCGTCTGCAGAACTGTGATTCAGATTTCTTGTCCCTCCTTTACAGAGCTCACAGAGCTTTTCACGGTATTAGCTCTGTCCCTTGTGCTTTGTGCTTCGCTGACACTGAACCAAGCCTGCTCAGCTAATGCTTTTACAACTCAAAGAACCTATTTTATCTGATTATTTTTCAGCCACTTGAAATTAGGGTTTGCAACCGCTCTCACAAAGAGCCATCTGAACTGATGAGAATGTGAAAAAATAGCTCAAGTGTCTATCAGAGAAATATCCTGACTGTCAGCTGCTTCTGGGGAAGAAACGACTGCACTGAGCTACAAGAGGAAGCAACAAGAGCCCTTTAGCCCCTTTTTTGCTTCTAAACAGGAAACGTGTGAGCGTGGTTTGAGGAACAAAGCGGGGAGAGCTGAGGTGCGAACTCTGCTAAACCCCGGGGTGGTGGGGCTGAGCCTGCATTTCAGCAGCTCGGAGGAAAATGCACGGAACGGGCTGCTCATTGATCCCAAACCCAAGGATAGAACCAGCAATTCGGCACCTTGTCTGTGTGCAGCAAAAGGGGAAAGAACGGGAAAGGTGTTGGGTTTAATTCCCCGTCACTGGTAGGAATAAGGAAAAGAGTTCTGTTAATGTGCAGTCTCTATGGTAACTCACGGCGTGTATTTGCTCACTGCTCCTTGCACTGCTCAGGAAATACCTGTGTCTTCTGTATGAACTCCAGCATCTGTGGATTTTAATGACTTCTGACACAAAAGACCAGAAGATGTGCAAAAGAAAAAAAAAAGGAATTGTCTTATTTCAGATTTCAGTTTTGGAGCTGGACTGACAAAAATCCTAAAAATTAACCAGGTTTTTATGGGTGGGAAAACAATGAATGGGAGAGAAATATTCCCTCCAGTGAAAATGTCTTTTGTGGGCAGGGGAAGAATTGTTTTTGTAGTGTGTACTAAAGCTGTGTGTCCTCTCTCTTTCACATGCCCACTGTGTCTCAGGCATGGATCTAAGGAGAAGGTGTAGATTCTCTTTCTCTGAATGATGATTCCTTCCTGGCGCTACCCAAAGGCAGAGTGCCTTTGCCTCCAGCTTGTCATACTCATATTTGAGTTTTTACTGGATCTTTTTGGAATTCATGGGATGCGTCTGCACTTCTGCAGTCTGTAGATCTGGCCCCAAGGACAAGGTTTTGATCTGGATATATCTCAGCACTTCAGCTATTTTCCCTGACACAAGAGTGGTGTTCCACATTCATTTCAGAGTGCAGAGGTGGGAGAGGGCAATGCCGAAATCATGGATTAAAGCAATGATACAGATGGACAAAAGTTCTGCCATCCCACACTCAAGGGTGGCTGCCACACTGGCCTTTTGACCATGTTGTGGTTATTTGCTTCAGTATCCACTTCCCCCTAGAGAAAGAATCTCTCCTCTTTCTCAGTTCCTCTCAGAAACTGTTGCCCATCCCAGGCTGCCTGGGTCATTTCCAGTCTGTGCTAACACAGAAAAAGGGGCTCAGCATAACATGAATCCTGGGAGATCAAGAGTCTTCTACCTCCAAAAATTTCCCAAGACTGAAACATGAAAGTAGCCCAAAGACAAAAATGAAAAGGAGCAAGAAATGGTTATCCTAAGAAACACTGAGTTCACGGCAGATTAATTTGCAAGGGGGTTTCCTACTTTTCTTTCCACTGAAATACAAGGAAATAAAAAAAAAAACAAAAACCACAGTTAATCTGCTTAGTATACTCACACCCTGAGACCATTAATAAAACCATTTGGGAAGCCAGTTGAAAGTGATGTTATAATCTCTTCTTAATTCTCGTAACATCTCTGGAAAATGTCACAGTGGGCTCTGCTCTGGATTCAGGCACTCACAGAGTGGCTGCAGCAACACAGCACAGTAACACCAAGTCCTCCCCAAAATCCCAGGAGTGCTTTATTCAAGATACTGAGCTAAAGACTGCAATCATTCTTGTGCTTATCCCAAAGAGATTGAAGTGTATAATGTCCTTATTTCAAGGAATCGGTGGCCTCAGCTGGCTCCAGCATTTGTAACTCACTTTTTTGCTAGTAACAGATGGAAGTTAATGCAATTTTAAAAGATTTTAGGTCAAGTTCATCCACGTTTAAGGCATTGGGGAATCATCTAGCCCATTCTGTGCATCTCGATTTGTTTAACTGCTTAAAACAGCAACTGTGCCTGTGTGAAAGCAAAGAACAGGACTTACACAGTCAAACATATACAATTAGTGGGTTTTACTGCACAATGAAAATGCCCCGGCTCCGTGGCTGTGCCCTGGTGTAAACCAGTGGGGTTTCGCTGTGAATGGCTGCAGCTCACAGTAGCTGTGACACTGAGAGGAGGCAGAGTGGGAATGTCAGCGTGGCTGGGGTGCTGATGACACTGGAATTTTGCCTCTGTTTCCTCTGGGCAGTGGCTTTGTGCTATTTCCTGTCCCCAGTCCCAGGCCTTGTCCTTTCTACTCGTGGCTCCATCCTCTACTCATTTCTTTTACCCACTGACACTCCACCTTCCCGCTTTCTGCTTTTTCATGCTCTGCTGACACATCCTCTAACAGCAGCAGCTTTGCTCTTCCTTCCAGCCACCCTCCCACTTCCTGTCCCGTCCTTCTTCAGATCTGGGGGCCTGGCCGCGGTTTCCCTTCTGAACCCTTCCTACGCTCATTTCTTTGTATCCTGAAATGTTGGTCCTGCTTTGCTGATTTCCTGCTCTTGCCTGACTGGTGAAGGGAGCCCATCCAGGAATGTCCCAGGAGCTCAGACCATATGAAAAACTTGACAAATGGCAGCTGGTGAAAGAGGGCAGATAAAGCCCAAGCACCAGCTGAAGGATGAGGATGAGTGAAATGATCTTGATAAAAACACAAACCAGATAGGGGACACAACAGTGAAGGGAAGCGTTTCACACTCAGAGCAGACTGAAATCAAGATGGGGAAGAAAGTCGTGTAAATTTAGCTAATGTTGACTCAGCTGATGTCCCATGGGGGGTCCACTAGATCTGCCTTACAGTTTCCTCAGGCCATTGCCTCATATTTGAGTCTTCATTAAAAAAAAAACCTTCAGCCAACAACAACAACAAAAACACCACCCGCTGCTTTCCCCCTCGAAAAAACTCCAGAGGGTTTATCTGCAAGGGTTCTTCAGTCTGTGCTCTGTGTATTGGTGTGTGCTGAACCTTCCTGAGGGAGGTGTGGTTCCAGGAACCACTGATATGCTTCAGGTACTGGCTGACCAGCTGAGACGGGGAGGAACAAGCTGGAAATGCTCGGCTGAAATCCTCATTACTGAGTGCTTGGCAGAATTATGAGCATTCATTCTTTGAAGCCAGTGATAAATGCCAAGAAAAGCTGCATTTCTAGGACTGCCTATTAAAGTGCCTCCAATGCCCACATCCCAGAGTGTGTACGAATGCCAAAATAGCTGATTTAATTACTACATCTGATATGTATCAACACAAATATTTTTAAGTAGATGCTGTAAATTGTAAATGAAATACACTAAATCCTCTCCCACTTTACTGCTACAAAGGGCTTTTAAAGCTTACAAACCTCTCACAATGTCCCTCGGACAGGCTGTGTGTCCAGTGAGGCACAGCTCACTGAGGTGAAACACAGAATGCCTTTGGAGTGCATAGAGCAGCAATTGCTTGTTAAGGATATCAGCCCAAGAACAGCATCCATTTGAAACACCAAGGAGAATTTAGGTCAGGAGAATGTAATTATCCAAGTTGGAGTTTGTCCAGGTTACCTGGATTACTACTGCTATAAAAAGCAGAATGGCACCATCAGTGAGTGATTAGGAGCTGTGTTAAGCACGGCTTTGGAAGCTCCTAATGTGAATTAGTGTTCCATTCCAACCAACTTTTGGTATGAGCTGTGCATCCATTTCATTAAAATCTCCCCTTTATGCCATGGCATTCAGCTGCTGCTTCCTGGCCCGTCACAACAGTAAATGTGATTTATTTTTTTCTAAAGTTTCAATGCAAAATAATTACACATCATTAAGGTCTTCTGCATTACATAAATAATAAAAAAGTACTAAACGTTAAAATGCTGGCAGTTGGTCATCTCTTGTGTTTTATTTTTGGGTTCTTTGTGGTCTCAGCCCTGCAAGGAACCTCCAGATTGAACAGGATTAAGCACTCTCCTTCCTATGAGCCCTAAATTGGTATCTCCAGCTGTAAACCTATTAGAAAGGCAATCAGTTCCCCCAAACCTACTGCAAAATGCACCTGTGCAGCACAGTCTACTTCCTGTGCAGAGCTCACCGCTGTGCTGCTGCCAGCTCGGGCAGCCTGACCAGCTCCATCACAATCTGTCACGAGCCAACGCTTCTCACTGCCTTCCCTGCACTTCGCTTTCAAAGAAATTAAAAATAAATCTCTCGTTCCCAGAACAATAGTTATTGCTAAAGGAAACGGAGGCAGACTGGGGCATGTTCAAGGTTGAGTAATTCCTGACAGTTTTCTGTTCTGTGCTGGCCTGTCCCTTGCAGACCTATTTGCTGTCTTTGCTGACTCACAAATCCTTCCCTGTGGCAGACTTAAAAGACTTTATTATAAATACACCAATAATCTGAGCTGTCACTACTGCGAGCTGCTAAGCTTCTGCTTGGGGCACGGGTAATAATGAGTTCTTATATTCCTTTATTTTCCATGAGGGAGAACTAAACTGCATGGATTTGTTATCAGACATCTGCCCTGGGGGATTCTACAGCTACTTATTCCTGCTTCCACGTTCTGGGGAAGGATGGATTCCTTTGGTTATTTTGCTTGTGAGCAGAAAAAAAAAAGAGCAGCTAATGCTCCCTCCTTTGTCTGTGTGAATTGTGGTGTTCGGCAGGAGCTGCTGCCGTTCTTTATTCTGGAGGGCTGTGGTGCTCCACACAAGGGCTGAGGGAGAACATATCCATGGCTCCACAGCACACTGGAAAGCAGAGCAGTCATGGACAGGACTGTACAAGGTTCTGAGCGAGACCACGACTTCAGGAAGGAGGCTGTGACTGGAGCTTTGCCATAAACAAGGAAAAGGGAAGTCATGCTAAGCCTCCAGTGAGCACAGGTTCATTACCAGCTGTTCTACCCACAAGGTTTTGCTGCCCACCCTCAGCCTCTCTGTCTGCACCCTCCAGCTCCTCAGCCTGGGGCTGCCAGAGTAGAATAGCTCCCCTATTCATATTTTTATTCTGTGATGTTAATCAAGTAGGCTAATTATATATGCCAGGGTTGACATTGGCAGGAATCATGGAACTGGAACCACCTCCCACCCCCTCACGCTCCCCTTCTGTTCAGACCCGGTGTATTATTAATCCCCTAACATCAAATCACTTTCATTCTCTTCTTCCAGTCATGGCAAATGCATGTGCCAATTAGACTTTTGCCCCTAATTTGCACGTGTCCCTGAGTTTTGAACAGCATGCCCTAGGAAAATGGGTCAAAATTCAATGAAAAACTATTCTGCCACCACTGCTTCTACAAAACCTCTGCTTTCCTTGAGAACATGCTGATTTTTATGTGTTGCCACAAAAAAACTCCCCCAAACATGAAGCACTTCAATGTAGTTCAATTATTCTGCTTTGGCTTCGTGCCCAGGAAATATTTTTGGGGTTTGTACATATAGTTCTCTCGTGCATTTCCATTCAGAAGCAATAGGACTGGTACTGTAATGATTGCTGGATCGCTGCGCTCTGCAAACATGTGCTGTGCTGTCTGCTGGAGACAGAGAGGGGGTAATCACTCGTGAACTATTTCTGTGGGAGAGCCGTCACGCTGCACCAGCCATTTCAGACCCACTGCAATTTACTCAGTGTCACCACTGCCGCTGGAGAGGCTGCAGCTGCAGGGATCAGACCTGGGATTGAAGCAAACAGGAGCTCTTCCCACCGCGGGCACCAAGGGCACCGCTGAACCAACCTCACTCTTCAACAAATGCGCTCATAAAGCTCAATCATGTAAGACTCTGATTAAATACTGCACGTTCTGTCTTTGAAGCTCAGGCAATAATATAACCCCTCACAGTGCTTTTGCTTTCTTTTAGCATTTAGCAATTCCTCACATCGTTCCTATTCGCTTTTGGCCACGTTCATCTGCTACTTCTTAAAAACAAAATTTAAAAAAACCAATATGTCTCTTCATTTTATCAAGTAAGAGGCAATCAAAGTCAGATTTATGTGGGAGCTCACCAAGACATGTTCTTTAGAGAATGGAAAAGGTCTTTTTGCTTCAATTTTCCCTATTTCCCATTTCAGCGGCTGTGATCCAGGAACTCCCCTCAGCCACAGAGCTCATTCCCCTTTCAGCCAAAGGATGCAAGTACAGATGTGTTGCTCTAAGTTGTGCACTCCACATTCATTTGTGTAAAATCTTAGCTGGATTTCGAGGGACTTGTTTCAGCAAATGGTCAGAAAAAGTCAAGATAAATCAGGGAAATTTGTGTTCACACCTATAAATTAGGGGACTAATTAGGGTGATATGGGGGCTGAGAAGGAAAAGAAAGTGGAGAGAGAGGGAACTACCTTTTCCCATGATAGCAGAGCCGATTTGGTCCACAACAGACAAGTGGTTCTTAGTGACAGAAAATCGCATAGATATAAACTCTCCAGCAATTTCTATTGATCTGCTAAAACAACCACTCTAAAACAATATTATTGCAAAACTCTACAACTTGGAAATTTCTCAATGAAATCTGCTGTGGTTCAGAAGCACAATAGATACAAGAGACATGGTGAACATTTACAGCAGTACCCTTCTAAAAAATCCTTATTTTCTTACCCAAACTACTGTATTGTGTATTTCTAGTGCTGAACTCCCCAACTTGAACCTGTAGGAAGCAGATGAAACAGATTTTCATCCTAAAGGTGATGAATGAGCCTAAAGGCTCATTCCCCTTTCAGCCAAAAGATGCAAGTACAAATGTGTTGCTCTAAGTTGTGCGCTCCACATTCATTTGTGTAAAAATCTTAGCTGGATTTAGAGGGACTTGTTTCAGCAAATGGTCAGAATAAGTCAAGATAAATCAGGGAAATTTGTGTTCACACCTATAAAGGTCCTCCAGTTTCCGCTTTCTGATAATCCTGTGGCAAATTCTAGGCAGGAAGCAGGATCATGAATTGCGTAACCACAGAGCCACAGATAACATCCAGTGTGACTCAGAGCAAATAAAGAAATTTTTCCTCAGAAGCAGAGAAAATATCAGCTCTGTAGGAACTCCTGCTCCACCTGGGGCAAGGACATGAAGGTCAGTGGGTGGACCAGAATTGCTTTGCACATTTCAGTTTGGGAGAGGAAGATGGTCCTGAAATGCATTCAGCATCTAGAGAATGAAATATAATGAGAGACCCCCCCGAGCTACTCTGCTTCATTGTGGGCACACCAAGGAATTCCACAGATCTCCTCCTGTTCAGCACAAAGTTCATCCGATGGACAGAGCTTTGTGTACACGTTATGAGCATAAGTAGGACAAGGACAGAAAAAAATAAAGGTCCATTAATGCTACTATAAATAGATACCTAAGACAGGCCCAAGCAAGCAGCCAGAGAGACAAAACCATCCCGAGAAGCAGCCAAATAAATCCCCATCCGTGGAAACTCACAGAGCTCTTCTCAGCTGAGGCTGGAGGTGTGCACACAGCTAATTAGTACTGGCTTCTGCAACCAAATTAGCGACCTTTCAGAGCAGCATAGGGAATAGATGAGACTCTCTTACACTCCTCCTATAGGATTTAACAGGGCCCTCTTCTCCCAGGGCCCTGAAATTTTGGCGCGCAGAAAACTCACCAAAGCTTTTCTGGAGGCAGTAAGGGAGAGTTTTTCCAAGCAGAGCAATGCAAGAGCAGCAGTTACAGACCTCACCCCACTGGGGTGATCTGGAGCTGGCAAGAGCCACCAGACTGGGTGGTTTCATTGCAAGGATCCTGCTGATCTGAGTCACTGGAAAGCAAACACCTGATATTCCCACTGACTCCAAGAGCAGCTGCGTTAGCTTAGGCTCAGAAACCAGGGAACAAAGGGCTCCCAATACACAAAGGGTCTGTGATAAAGCTGCTGCAGGCCCATCTGCTCAGAACTGATTTCTGAGATGGAGAAAATAAGAAAGAGGGAGAGAAAGGGAGAAAAGCCCTTAAAGCATGAGCCTTTTTGGGTTTTAGCATGAATCCTTTGCAGTTTGTGACTGAGGTTGCCATAGCAATCCTGAGCCTGTCTGAATAAAGGTAGAGCTGAAGGCACCTGCAAGTGGGCAGTGTTTGTGTCCTCTCTGGGGCTGCACGCACTGTGAGCAGCTCTGCTGGGCTGCCTGGGCACCTCCATCTGCTGAAACATCACCGAGCAGGTGCCTCATCACCAGCTTTAGGAAAGCATTAGTACAATTAAAAAGTAGCTTTTAATTTAGTACAATTTAAAAGTGTCTTTTGAAAACACATTCTCGTTTCAAAGCCTGTTCCCAAGGCTGAGCCACCTCCTGACTTCGGAGGGGGACAGGGATTGCTGGGCAAAGGCATGGAGTGGTCTGGCTGGGGAGATTGAGGGTACAGCAAATCTGGGATCTAGACCCTCACACAGCTAAATCAAGGAGAGTTTGAAGTCACTTTGGACAACAGGCCTGAATCGTGGCTGAAGAGGGAAAATTCTGAAATTCCCCTCCTTCCTCACAACACACCAAGGTTATTCCTGTAAGCAGCTGAGAACCTGCACCCACCTGCTCACTGAAGCACACTTGGAATCCCAAAGAGGACCTCGAGCTCCAGGGACAGATGTAGGGTGAGCACATAACCCTGCAGGCAGTTGCTGTGGAGTCAAAGACAAAAGAAAGCCTGCAGCTCTGCACTGGTGTAAATGAAAAGAGATCCCATAGCAACTTTTATCCTGGAGCTTTCAAACAAACTGTTACAGCGGGGAGAAGGAGGGCATGGGAGGTGGGTGTAAAACCCCAGCCATGATACAGCTCCCTCCAGGACATTCATGTTGTGCTCACATTTCTTGGCTCCTGGTTTCGCTGTCATTTGTGTGGGAACTGAAGCCAACACTTCTGCCAGCCTTTCTGATCACTGGAGAAGGCAGCAGCAGCCACAGCTCCAGCTCAGCACAGAGGAGAAGCAGCTGTCTGTTAGACCATTGGAGAACTTTGCAGTGCAGCTGCTTTTGGAGCATAAATTAGTTTCTGTTAATTGGCCAGGTTGGCAAATGAATTCAATTGTTTCCTCTTGAATAGGGTTTTTGCATCCAGTTCAGACAGTGTGTTTGAAGGGGAGGTTCTCAACTCAGCGCTTTTTGGAGAGGTTTTCAGAGAACACATTCCTGAAGAACACCTGGGAATTTGGTGACATTGCAGTATTTGTGAGATCTCGTGTAACCATAGCTGCAAGAACCAACTACTAAGCATGATCCAGAACCAGCTCTTCCACTGTGCCAGAAGTATCTGTCTGGCTGTTTGGACAAGCCAAGTGAAAGAAAGAAACAGGATATATGGGGGGAAAACCACCAAGGAATCAAAAAAGGCACCACATTTTTTTACAAAACAAATTGTCAGCCTAACCAGTTTCGCAGGAACTGGATGGAGGCTGATGGTCGATTAGAGAGCTGCATGAGCTGGCATTGCTGCTAAGAAAAACCACAAGCCCAGCTCTGCTCTTTGACAAGTTACTACATCTTTGACCCGTTCCAAGCCATGACAGGCCTCCCAGAGGGTGAAATCCACAGCCCTCCTTCAGGCTTTGGTGCTCAGTTTGTGTGAGAGCAACAGGATCTGCTTGCGGGATTTAGGTGTTAAAGAGGCAAGTGATGATTGCTGGGAAAACTCGGTGCAGCCGGGAACAGATTGTATCTCTTTGTTCATCAAGTACTTGGGAAGGGACACTCTCAGTGAACATGGCAGGACTTTTCATGATGAGAGACAGAGGACAGAGTTCACCTCCATTAGCCAAAAAAACCCATAATAATCTTGCTTGACAAGCCAGCACAGAGTGGCCATTAAGGAGAGGCTGCAAGAGAGCAAAGCTGAGTACTTAAGGGCTGGATCCACGATCCTTGTGGGTCCCTTCCAACTCAGAATATTCCATGACAATAGGGCGGCTATGGCTCCTGTGGATGGATGGCAGAGTATGTTTTCTTCTATATACTTCCATTTTATTCTGGTAGCTCAGAGTTTACTCACTTTTGACTCAAAAGCCAAATAGTTGCTAAACCTCCAGTTACAAGCACAGCTTTTAAAACCAAGATCTTGTTTAATGATAACTCTGGTATCATTATTTTTTAAAATTTATTTATTTTTTAAATAACCCCTTGGATTCAGTTTGCTCTGTGTTGCTGCATCCTCTGGAAGGGCAGTGAACTTGCATGTTATAGTGGTTTCTGCATTAAGCATCTGCTGTGAAAAATCAGAAAACTCCAGCTGAGAGCAAATTGCTGGGCGTCGTTGGGGCTGTGCTTGGTGCTGTGGTCATGTACTTGACTGAAAAAAAAAAATCCACCTCTCATGCAAGCCTTAACAAGGGAGTCCTGTGCATGCCAGCTGTCAGGATGGGGAAAGCAGGGTAATTGGAGCGATTAAAAGCTAACAATGGTTACAGACTTGCTCCTGCATTTAAGGTGGAGTGAAACTGTCCTGTGACAGAGACGTGGCTGCTCTGGCAAAGCCTGGGGAATCCTACCTGTCATCTCTGCAGCAGTATTTTAAATTCTGGAACCTTAACCCCACCGGCTGGCACCTACAGAAACATCTCCAAGAGATGCTGGGGAGCAGCAGCACGAAGGGATGTGCTGACCCCCAAATTGTGCTAAGGAGCTGTGTTTTAAAAAGATCTTCCACTTGAATAGATTATGAAATAGTGGCAATTTGAGTGGCTAATGGGAGGTGTACACAGGAGGGCCCTTATTTATTATTGCAAAGAGTGCAGGAGCAGTGGTCAGGGAAGGTGAAATTTCCACATGTATTTGATAGGACTCAGTAATATCTCAGAGACAAGGATCCAGAATCTCTGTAGAAATCAGGACCATCCAAAGCAATGACATTACAGTTCATTTGAATTACTGCACCAGTGGGATTTTGCAAATTAATCTGCTGCTTTGCCCCTCAAAGAGTTGACCCGAACACTATCAGTGTGCAGGATGTCTGAATATTATCTAAGGTTTCCAGAAGATAGTTATACCTTTCCCAAGCATAAAGGAGACCTTGAGAAAAAACAAACAGTGCTGTCCTCTATCTCCAAAGGCTTTCTTTCCATGCACATTTCATGCTGGATATAAATAGCCCTAAACCCTGGGTTAAGTAAGCTTCTTATATTGGAAAAACCTGTTTCAAGTGGACAAAGGAGACAGAACGGAGACACCATAAAAAGGCCTTTGGTTTCAGTGTCTGCAACTTGAAACACCATCCTGGTATCATTTTCTGTGTCCAAGAAGGAACTGACCAACACTGACACGCTGATTGCAGAGAGCAGAGTAAGCACGAACAGGAGATGTGTGGAAACAGGGTGTGGGCTGTCTGCTTCTCCTTTCTGCATTTCTCTCTCGAGATCAGCCTAAGTTCCTTTTCAAGCCTAACTGGAAACTGTGTGAAAAATTATTCACAGGGAAAAGACAAAGATGCATCTTTGTATGCATTTGATTCTGCATCTCTCATCAGTACATCAGGGAAAGAGGGTAAACTTATGAGCTGGTCAAGATCTTCACTAGAGAAGAATCAACTGCAATCAGGCCACTTCCATAGCCAGTAATTTTGAAACTCTCATTAGTACTAAAATATATCTAGAGACACACACATGGCTTATTTCTGTTGTAATTTCTGAGTTACAGTTCAAAGGAAAGTTGAAGAAAGTCAGAGAACAGGATATGAGACTTCCTGGTGCATTTTTAAACTGCAGAGCATAAAGCACTAGAGCTCTGTAGATTACTCCAAAGGGAATGAGATGGGAACTAAGGAAAGCAAGCCCATTGTCTTGCTAAATTTATTAATCAAGTGTCCATAAACAAAAAAGGGTGAAAAAAGAAGAGCTAAGCAAGATATTCAGGGACTTGATTCTATTGCCCGCTTCTGCTGGTCTGTTCCTCCTGGCTACATTTCAAGCAAACTTGGTCACTTTGCTGTGCCTCAGCTTCCCCCTAAACACTCCACACTCCCCCAAAATAAGAAGTTAGAAGGTTAATCGTCTCTCATAATTAGCCACACTAAGATCACAGATTGGGGGATTCTGGCCTGAGTCCTTAAAATTGATTTTGATAGGACTAGAAACTAAAGCTTATTATTTTTTTTTTCTTATCAATTACTACTATTCCCATAAGAAGCCTTGTGGTCAAAACCAGAGTTTCTGTGAGAGCTCCCGAGGTAGAAGCAGGACAAGCAGCTGGGTGACAGAGGGAGTTCATCACTATCCCACAGCAAGCCATTCCCACATCTGAATCTGTGCCTTTTGTGATGGAGACCAACTTAAAAGTGAAGTTTGTCAGATCTCTCACCACAACAACTTAATTCCACAGCTCTGGAGGCCACGCTCCACCACCAGCTGTGAATAGTTCAAGGTCTAGAAAGGAGAAGAAAAGTTGGAAATTTTGGCCAGAATTACGTCTACATTTTTGTGATTCTAATGTACAGAACAAGCAAAAGTAGTTCACATTAGGTCTTAAAAATGAGCAGATACTGTACAGAGACATGAGAATAAGAATTTTGTCTTATTGGATCAAAAAAGAATTTACTTGGTGCAGAAACTGGTCTCAGAGCACTGCAGAAGGGGATCATTGCCCTCATACCAGCAGTTTATCACTTTTCAAGATCCTTCCTTTGAGAGAGCAAGTCTGTGTGAGCAGTACCAAAGAAATCCCAAGCTGGATCCATAACCCACTGAGTCCAGCACTCAGTGAGCATCCCAGTGCAACAGTCCAGACTGACAGCTCCTTACCAAACTCAGAGCAAAAGCCATCCCACAATAAATTCACACCATCCATTCCTCAGCAGAGATGCTCCCACACCCCACTCCCAGCATTTGGCATTTCAAATCAAGTCACAGCCCAAAAGAACAAGAAGCTCGATGGGAATAAGGAGGGCGGACATTTTACATGTATTCTCTTCCCAAAGAAAATTTGTTGCTTTAAACAGAGCTGCACCTTCCTACCAAGGAACCTTTTCTAGACTGACCTCAGGGCTGTGCTCTCTCTTTGAGTGACTGGCCTCTTGCTCAGCTGTTAGCACAGATTTCAGAAGAGCTGCAGTATTTTTTCCCTGCTCAGGACAGAGAGCCCAGCCAACATCACAAACATGACCCTCAGAATGGATTTACATGGTTAAAGGCTTCATATCACATCACCAGCTCAGGGTAGTGTCATCCTTTTCTTCCTCATAGGTTCCTCATAGGTACCCAGGAGGCCATGATGTGAACCTGTCAGGAGCCTGATCTGGCTTTAAATATCAGGTGATTTTTAAGCTGATCAGTTCCTTGATCCACTTTGCTGTATAAGAAATTCCTTTGATAAAACTGAGGGCAGAACTGAAGCGGGGAAAAAACTTACCTGCAGGCTTAACTTATTTCAAAACATAGACATATATTCATCTGGATTGTAACAGCTTTCTAGAAGAGATGGGCCATGCCTCTTCCCTACAAAAATCAGCCATGACACTGAGCAAGTGAAGCCACACAGCCAGGGACAAGCTGTACCTTTACATGCCTACAATTACTAAAACACACTTGGGAAAACCAAGGAGTTTAAGGACATCTGTGTTAAAGGGCAAGAAAAGAGAATTTACAATTGGAGCACGATTATTGGGTTCATTGCAAGAGCTATTAGGTGAAACTGTGTGGCTTCTATTGTGGAAAAGGCAGATTAAAGCATTATAATGACTTCACTGGCTTCAGAAAATTAACTGTAGGGCAAAGAGGAGAATGAAAGGACAAAAAAAGAGCACAAAATAGATTCAACTACTGTCACGTTCAAGGTGACACAAATAGATATGACAGGCAGTGCTTGCACACACCCCACCAGTGCTTTCCCAAAAACAGAGCTGTGACTTGTGTCCCTCAGACTAAACAGGAAACAAGAACTGGTTTGGACTGGAGCCACATATTCACAGTAAAATGATTACTGGTGAATGTATTTTGTACCGGTTTCAAACCCCCAAATAAGACAGAGAAAGCTCATCTAATTTCTTTTCTCACATATTAACAGGACTTTCATTTAAACACTGCTTTCTGTGGTGTTTTCACCTTGAAAAGCCCATGGCACTGGTCTTAAGGAATTAGGGTGGTGTGTACACTACAGCAATGAAAATGCAGCAAAACAAAAGGATGGGAAGCAGCAAATTTAGCACAGGAAGATATAGACTGAACATGAAATTCCCAGAAAACACATTTGATACACCATTATCTAACACTGAAATTATCAACCTTCCTATTGATTCCTATTAAACTGCATAATGTGAAGAACATTTTGACTTTTCCCTCCCCACTAAGAATTACAGGTGGTGGATCTCAGCTTTGAAAATTTTAGCTCTGAAGTTGTCACAGATCTGCTCCCTTTTTACACAAGTGTTTTATTAGAGATAGGCAGACAAAGTTGGTTTCCAGCTTTTATTTTCACCTTTTGCATTTAGAACTGAGCCCATGCCAGGTACTAGGTAGTTCTAGGTGCTCTCCAGTCAGAAACCCTAAAAACTGTGGTGTTTGAGAAACTGCCACACCAGTAATTTATACATCCATTGCTCCTAATTAGTGTAGTTTACCAGCAAACCAGGATTTATTTATCCCAGAAATTATGAATAATTTCTAACAACAAATCCATCTGAGAATTTTGCAGTTTGCCAGCAAACAAAGGAAGTGGCAGAATTTCTCAAATTAATTTTAATGCGTTATTTACCAAAGCTTCTTGTACAATGAGGTAGGGAACAATTCTCTGTTGTCAGACAGAACTAGAGTAACAATCTAAACAGATACTTTTCATCTTTCATTTCTACAAAGTAGCAAGGACTAGAAACAATCACATTTGTATCCTTCATCATCTTTATCCACACTGTGACCCAAAGCAGACTCAATATGTGGCATATAATGAAATATTTACTGACATGGCATCCCATCACTGATCACACCTTTTTCTGACAAAGCAAAAAGTGGCTCTTAAAAAATTAAGGATAAATTCAACCAAAACATCTCTAAAATCTTTAAAAGACCTTATCAGGGACTAGTTTTCTGGCAGAGCATTTCCTTCAGCAGTCTCACCCCAAGACCTGTTCAAAGCCAATCAATCACTCCCCCTCCTCACCATTTCCCTTTAAGCAATAGCTGGAAATAGCCCCATCTGCTTTGAAAATCAAAGAGCAGCAGCTGGTGATCTGCCCACTTTAGAGCAGCCTGTGAGACTTCAGGATATTGTCCTGAGCAACTCAGTCAAAATTAATTATAACCTAGATGGAATTAATGAGAGGCTATCTTTATTTCATCTCCACTGTTGTGCAGACAATTGTTTTGCTACTCCTCACATGACTTGGTAATTACAGTAAGATGAAACCACTTAACGTGAAATGTCCTGAATGGGCTTTGATTCAGATTTACAAGAGTGTGTTTGCAGAGGTGGGGGAAGAAGAGTGCTGTTTGTTAAATACATGGCAGATCTCCACACACGCACACAAAAGGTTTGTCAGCTCTTATTATGGCTCAGCTGGGGCATCAAAACAGAAAAGTTTTTGTTAATTAAAAAAATTAAAATACTAACTAGGAAAGAGTTATCTCTATCACAGAGAAATTGTGGTGGAATTGTGTTGTAAAATGCAGATTTTAGATTCAGGAAGTCTTCCCCTCATACTTGAAGGTGTAAGAAGCTTCCTGGGATCTGTTACATGTTAGCAATAGTCTCATCTTGCACTGTGGGTGGGAGTTTCTACACGCACTTTAATTCCAGATCAAATTGCTCTAATCAGTATTTTCTCAACCTTTTGTCAAGGCAGGCAAATGCTTGCACGTGATGCAGACGCTTCCCAGATGGATTTCAGCTAAAAGGAAAGAGTCTTATCAGGACTGAAGAGACAGCGGCAGATCTGTATTAACATCTTTGATTAGATTACAGGAATGAGATTCTCTAGTTTGATAGTATAAAACCCAGTTGAAAACAGCAAAAAAACCCCAAAACTTGCATTTAAGGAAAGGAAAACATCCATCTATTTGTATTCTACCGAAGTAATTTCTCCCTGGACGCAAAAAAAAGCTAAATTGTTCTAAAACACTGATGTCTGCTGCACATGGGCTTGTGGGAGGCTAAATGGAAGCTGACCCTCCTGTGGACATGAGTGCTTCATGCTTCCAGGGGTAATAAATAACGAATCCCTTGTTGGAGCCGGCCAATGCATGCCGGCCTCTCCTGGGAATTAGGCTGAACTGACTCCATGGCACAAAAGTGAAGGTGGAGCTCAGTGATTAATTTATGTGGTGCCTGCTACGAGGAAGACCCAGAGGCCCTGGGTCATAGGGACACTATTTTTAGAGTGTGAAATCCTACGAAATTATCGTGATTTTCACATGTATAATACATGAGGAGGCAGGGAGGCCCAGCCTCAATCTGCCTCTTCTTACAAGCAGTGCTTCATGAGTGAATTTTTGCTTCATCAGTCATGTGACAACCTAAGGGGAAGGAAGGAAACAGCAAAGACAAAATGGTTCTTGATAGCAGCAAACTGTTCTAAAAGTGCTCAGCTTTCTGCCTTCTGAAAAACTCTCACACAGGAGCAACGTGTTAAAAATCCACATGAAAACCATCAGGTAGTTTTTGGGACAGGTAGCGGTCGCAGGCAGAGGCATTTCAGTGGGAGCCCCCCAGGCATTCCAGAGCAATCCAAGACTTTCCTGAGGTAATTCTGGTTAAAATGAACACTCTGCATCCATCTCTGGTTCCATATTAGTGATTTTACCATGGAGGGACAGAGCTATACCCCGCAGTAGGACTTTGGGTACTAAAATGTTCCAGTTATACAACACACACACAAAATGTTCAGGAAATTTTAAACTGAAAAAGTTCACAACTCACTTGTAGTTGTCACAGATATGCAAGATTAACTAAGTGTAGTAATAAATGAAATAAAATAAAGATGCATCATTTCCTTAGACCCTAATTATCCTGTGACAATCTGACTTGATTTCCAAACCAATTTTCCCATTTTTTATCCTCTGCATAACAATTGCTGTTTACCAAGCTGCTTTCCAGAAACACTGCAGTAAAATATTAAAACTACTGTGAGCAGTAGGTCATCATGAACATTATGTTCAGTGGAGCACAGAAAAACTCAATTCACCCAAATAAAATGAATTTGATGTGTTTTTATGAAAGCTATGTCTTCCCATTATGTAATTGCTTTAATTAATAGGAATTTTAGTCTAAATCCAAACTGGCCACAAAAGATTCTTCACAAGCTAGGGAAAAAACCAACCAAACAAACACACAAGCAAACAAACAAACAAAAAAACTCCTGTGATTTATTTATGTGTGCAAAATCCTAAATATTTCACACACCATTGTTTAAAGGATCTTTCTGTGATAAGTCTCATTTTAATCTTAACAGCCTAAGAGACTATTTACAGTTCCTCCTGCTCTAGAAGAGGATTTAAAAACCTTGTGTCCCAACCAGCCATGCTATAATTTCCCACATTTAATTAGAAAATAGATGAGATCAGTTTATTTGAACTGGTACTTGAAGTAAGCAATTAAGTGCTTCACTTAATCGAAGTGTGTGCTGTAAATCTGGCCTTTCATTACGTGTACAGTTCCCCACACAATAGGTTTTTAGTACCAGACAGAAGCTTGCAGGCACTGCTTTAATAAAAATACACTGTTTAGGAATATTGTGATGTATTTCCAGTGCCCCTGAGGGACTCACACTAATACAGCCTATTATCTGTCCTTATTACATAGAACTAAGTATGCAATTAATTGGCAATCTGCAGTGGATTATGGAAACATTCCAGATGGATGGGGGTTTATCACAGCGTTTTGCTGCAGCAGACACTGTAATTTCCTAAGTTTGGGACACTGACTTTACAAGAATTTATTTCTTTGTCAGATAGGTCTTGTGATCAAGAATTTCCATTTCCTTTTACAGCAGAGGCAAGGGCTCAAGACGTAGCACAAAGCACCCATGAGTTAACCCAGTATTGCTTCAGCAGACTGTCTGTGCTCAGACACAATGGGATGTGTGGGCTGCACCTCCCTCAAGAAATGAAAATGCAATCAACTGACTTAGTTAATATTTTGCTCTGTGGGAAAAACTCCATCAGACAGTCTGGAGCTCCATGAATCCGTGGCAGTGCACGAGCTGTGGCAGCCTAAGCAGGAGAAAGCTCTTTGTGGTTTGCCAGCCCTCCTCAGCAATTTGGGGGTGAGGGGTAGTTGTTAACCCTTCCAGCCTTGCCTTCCACTGCCACTGGAGTTGGATAATGCAGGAAAAACCTGGGATGAGGTATCTGGAGCTGTCACAGATGGCTCCCCTGTCACTGGGGCTGTGGCTTTTGGGAAGGAGAGCTCACCTGGAAGCTGAATCCAGACAACATCCAGAGGAGAGCAGCGGACCTCAGCAATGCCTCACAGACCAGGCAGGGGTTTGGAACACATCACTCTTCCAGGAAGTGTTCTTTAAGATATTCAAATGCGATGTTATTGTGCACAAACCTCGTCAATGTATTACTGACAGAAAGGAAATGTATGGAGAGCTCCTTCTGCCTTTGATTCTTTCAGCCGCTTTGAAACCAGCAGAACATGAGCTCCTGCTCTGGTGCAGCAAACAGAGGGAGAGGCCATAGGAAAAAAACCCTCTCATTGTAGCCCACTTTGGGGCAAATCCACACATTTCCCTTTCTGCAGTGCCAATAAGTATTGCTGTTCATTAGACTATCTAGGCCTGTGTAGATAAAATGTCACCTTCAGGCAGCACTCATGTTATACAGCAGCTCTTATTCCACATCTCATGACTTCTGTTTTCTCCCCTTAGCATAAGTGCCCAAGAAAGCTACTACAATGCCTGGATGAGAGTTATATTCTTGTTTGTCTGAGTATCAGTTCCTAAAAGTGAACAGCTCATTGCTTTTCCTATGCACTCAGTAAGTATCAAAATTCTTGTGAAGGTTTATAAATGCATATTTGCATAGACTGCAGCTCAGCCAAGTAACCCAATCCTCATGAGAACTACATGACCTGCTGTAGGAATTTTCACTTTAATGTGATTTAAGATATAAATCTGACTGTAAAATAAAATACCTTTTAATTCTCCCAGCTATACCTAAGCCTCCTGATTCCCCCTCCTCTTTGGCACTTGCCACTCTCATTTATTTTCAGACTGATAATTGCCCCCTTTACATTTCCACCAACAGACCCCCACACATCCAGTGAATCTCCAGATTGCTTTTGCCATGTGTTAGGATTAATAATTAATGAAGCCATCTGATTGTTTCAAGTGACCCATTATCATGTCAGGGCAGAGATGAACTAGAAAAGACAGGATTAATTTCTGAACCTCCAATTTCAATATCAAAGTTCAAAATCAAAACACCACCAGCAACATAAATCTATTTCTCTCAAGAGATCTTCTTTTTCAGAGGTGGCCAGAACAGCCCCCCAGCCTGGAAAGCAGATATTCCCATGCTCAGGGCTTTTTAAACATAAACTACTTTTTGTCCAGTATGTGGCATTTCTCAGGGCTTTTCTGACATTTAGGTATCATCTGGGTATTCAATGATAATCAAGAAGAGAAAAAGAATAGGAAAGAGAAATGTACATTAGCGTGAGAGATTAAGGGGAATGAATATGTATAGCACACACACAAGAATAAAAAGCTGGTATACAATGGGATGCCGCAGAGCAGAGTGGGAGGGCTTCTGTTCATTAAGTGTTGATACAGTGGATTTAAATAAAACTGAATAAAATCCAATTTAAATGCTAGGATAAAAAGCCTTGAACGATCAGGCAGGGGAGAGAATGGATTTCTGTCCCTCAGAGGTCAGATCAATGCCTGACCGACAGCAGATGCAGATGGTCAACAGCAGAAGCCTGCAAAAATAAAAAATTAAATTGTTAGATCAGGTCTGCTGATTCTTTTTAATCTCATTCTTTGCTGATCCTGTAACACAATATTTATCTCTAGTAAAAAAAAGTACCAATCACAGGTGTCTTAACAGAGTTGGTATCTTATTAGTTTTTATCATGTCTCAAACCATGTTAGCCTCACATGCATAATCCTAAAGCAGTACTATTCAATTCCACAAGAATAATTGATACTTCAGCAAGAAGACAGTAAATTCACCCGCTGAGAAAAAGCAAACAAACAAATAAATGACAGCTCATCAATTTATTTGAAGTCATGAGCAAAGCCTCACTGGAGATAGCACTGCACAGCTTATTATCAGCCTGCTGCTAATGTAGGGCTCCCTGCTTTGAGATTATTTAAGGATGACTAACTCATGTTACATTTATTTCCTCGAAACTTGCTCTGGGCTACATGAAAAGCAGGAATCAATTATTTATTTGCATGACCATTCAGACAGCGCTACAAACAAAACTTAGGATTTCAACACAACACTTTTGTGGGGTGCAGTACCACATGAAGCAGTACCACAAGAAATGAAGACAAACCCAGAAAGGTAAAAATTAATTTTCCACTGCCCTGGGTTATAAAACCACCAAAGCGTTTTAAGCATGAGAGCAATTTAGAGATGGAAACGCTGATGTCTGAAAAGTTTAAAGTGCAGATGGAATTGCATAGGTTTCACTGTTTTCCGTTGTGTCTGCTTTCTTCACCACTGTTATAATTAATATTTACGGAATGCAAGAGCTTTCTTAAGAGCCATCCTCCTGCCTCAGGATCAGTATTTTTTCAGCAGATGACTCACATTTTAATCCCCTGTGTGTCACAGTAGGGCATAGAAAACGGGGGTGCTTATATTGTCTCCAGTTGGCTGCACAGCTGAAATGGTGCTGCGGTGACTTCATTGTCCCCAAGAGACTCGCTGTTTTGGCAGCATGGGCAGCATGTTTTAGTCATGACAGAAGGCAAAACCTGTGTGTGGTTTTTTAAGGCAATCACTGAATCAGTTTTGTGTTTTGCCTGGTATTGATTCATCCTTAACTGCTCTTGGCTTTCAGCAATAATCTCACTTTACCCCGAGATGTGTCAGGGACCGCACAGGCAGGGACGGCGGAGTCACAGAGTAGCCTCTAATGTAAATTACAGACAGGTTACAATAGAGTGGATAAAACATCCTAAATGAGATACTCCTGCCTTCTCTCTTAACGGAGAATACCTGACCTACACTTGGATTTCTGCTTCAAAAGACGGGCTGGAATCTCCAGCATTTGGATTAAACACTGGGAGCAATCCCATGCTAGTTTATGGAATGGGTAGATGATTTATCAAGCTGCTGCCAGCTCAAATGCAAATGAGATTATAATGCCATAATACAATACCTTAAACTCTGTGGCCTTTTACCCACATAAATTAAGAAAACTCAGCAGTAAGTAAAACAGAGAAGTTTCATCTGAAACCTGAGTGGACAGCACATTTGAAGGTATTTAATGCACAGAAGGATGTAGGTACATTGTGCTGCTTCTCTGCAGGGAGAAGGAACCAGGACCTCTCCAGGGATTTTCTGAGGAGTTTGCAAAAAACGCCTTTTTGTCATTTTAGAAGAGCAATTACTAAACCACTTCAGCCATGGAGTACCAGCAGCTGTCTATCTTCATTTTTCCTGAAAATGTTAAAAGTGCAAAATCCATTAGAAAGCTCCTTGCAGAGCAGCTGTGGATTATTTATGGTGCCTTTACTACCCATGGTCTCAAACGCACTGTTCCACATTGAAGGAACATGCTTTACCCATGAGTGATCTGTGAAACAGACAGTCCTAGCAGTTCAGTACTGAAAATGGGATGTCTTGAGGGGAAAAAATAGAGCTAGTGAGAGTGTATTTCAAATAATAAAGTGCATTCAGTACTAATTAATCTGTAAAGTGACAATATGAACAGACTGGCTGGATCCTCTTCATCTGGTTATTTTTCTGTGTGCCAACAAAGAGCTATTCAGGGATACCAGAGCAGTTTGTTAAGTACATGACAGGGTGGTATGCGACTAAAATTTCCTGGAATTACATATGCACTTGACTTTTCACGTACAAAAAATCTGACTCAAGCCCATGCTGGGTTAGCAGTGCCATTCTTCTCATGCATTTCTCACTCGTGTTTCAAAAAACTGGACGAAGTTTCTGGTTTCAGGTCTGCAGATTTTCCTCCAAGACAACCATTTTGTGTGCCCATTGCACTGTTACTGGAAGGGGACAGCAACTCTTCCCCACTCAAGATGAAGTAAGGGGAAGAAATAGCCTTAAAAATCAGACCTGTTGCCATGGAAACCAGAACAAGGATTTTTTTCGAGGCCAAAATGGATGCATTTATAAATCAGAGACGAGGAAAATCCTACCCTTTTATAAAAAGATGTTAAGTGGAAAATGTCTTTATCATAGGAAGTCAGATATTTACTAGCTCAACAAACGCTGCAGTGTAAAGCAGTATGTGAGTAATTTTTTTTTCTATAATACAACATGATCTCATCAGTTCATGCATTTGAGAGAAAGGCAGTAGTAGCCATAGAAACAGCCTGCTCTTCATGAGTGGCAGAAGGTATCGTGTGACACCCACTTTTGGTGGTGGCCTCACACTCTGCCAGATTTATGGCTGCTTCTGAGCGTGAGGGGGTTTTTTGGTGCACCTCAAGCCGGTGGAACCAGTTTTATTCTGTGCAGCTCCACTGCTTGGCATCGGCTCTAAGAGGAGGTACCTAAAAGACGGAGATTCTTTCTGCAGGATGGGAATAAAAGGTGGCTCCAGGGGTGCTTGTAAAAACAATGACGTTGCTTTTCTTCCCCTGTGTTGTTAGAAAGCATGTTGCTACAGCACTGGAGTAAAATCAGGGCCATTACACCCTGTACTCTTTCAGTAGTTGTGTGGAGAGATGTACAAGTGAACAACAAACCTGCCTGAGGCCATAGAGCAAGACAAGGACAGACCTTAGAAAAAAAAAATTGTTTTTTTCATTTTTCAATCCCAACCATTCACACAGAGCATTTCACCACTTCACCTTCTTTTCCCCACCACCTTGAATCTCCCCTTCCCTACAACAGTTGCCAACACAGAGCCCTACCTAAAGGCAAAGCTTGGCTTGGACTCTGATCTCCTGTGACATATTTTCTGTTTAGTGCTGGAAATCGCTGCCTTAAACTGCAACTTGAGCCCTGTCTGGGGACACCGCTCTGAGTCACCTCCAGCAGCGGATGATTTACAGGCAGCCCTCAAAACTGTCCCAGCTCACTGTAATTACCTTGATCTCACCGGTACCTTAGTATAAAAGCACAGGTTATCCTCTTTGTGTGCAATGCCTAATTGGGCCCAAGCTGTAAAGAGCCAGAGTGACCTTTAACAGCTCTTTGTACTGGGGAGAAGAGCCGGATTTGCAGTTTAAGGTTGCTTGTTGTTAATGATGGTTTCACTCTCCTGTGATGAAGTACAACCTGAAAACAGAAAACGCAGAGAAAGCTGCTATGTTCTGCTCTGGAGAGCACCTGTGGGAGACGCACCTGCCGCACGTGTTTTATGAAGGTACTGGACTACCCACACGAGGAATAAACACTGAGATGGAAGCAGTTTATTGCCCTAACTTCCTCCCACAGCTCATGGCTCCAGCAGGTAGCACAGCTGCATCACACAGGAAGCTGCTCCAGAACCAGGTTTTTATAGCCCAAACTTTTGAAAAAAACCCCCAACCTGTAACAGATTGGAGTAATTTGGCAATGCTGAGATGTACAAGAACGTGACTGCATACTATATATAGTATATATATACATACACCCCTGGGATAGGCATGAGGCAGGAACAGCTTCCTCTCTCACACTTTAATCCGGTGTTTCACCTTTTCCCGGATACTCTTGGAGCAGAGATCCCAGCACCGAGCAGTCGGTAACAACTGGGTGCTCCCACAACCTGCACTGGTTTTGCTTCGGGCAATAACCATCCCTTTGTGGGCACTTGGGTACTCAGTCAAAGGTAAGCCAAAGACTTTGAGAGGCACAATCCACACCTGGAGAGAAATATGGGAAGCAGCCAAAAGGATGAGCTATGATGGAAAATAAATTGTACTGCACAAAAAAAAGAACGAATAGATCAAATCCAGCCCAGGTGGAAGGGAAGAAGCTGCGTGGGAAAAGGAGCTGCATGTTACAAAGCAGTGCAATGCCACTCACACAAACCCCTGAAACTGCAAGAAAATTTGTTTACTCAATGGCTCTTGCCATTACAAGCTATGATCAGGTTTCCATCACTTATTTTCAAAACTTAAGAGTTTTCCATACAACAGAGGACAAAACACTGGTTTCTTGTTACATGGTGGGTGTCAATACTGCACACTGCCAAGAAACACAGCTGCCCTGCTGAAAAAGACTTCCTTCATCACTAACTACAAATCTAAGATGTTTCAAGGGGTTTTCTCCCACTGTTTGGAAGAGAAAGAGTCTGCATGCATAAAAGAGGTGAACAAGGGTGAAAATGAGTTCAGGAATGTTACCAGGATTTTCTCATTTCTTACTCAAACACGTTTTTGTTTGCCAGACACAGTGCTCTAAAATAGTTCGATGTTTTTCGCTGTGCTTCCACCTCATTGTTTCTGATGGTGGTAGCACTTCCAGGGTTTGGGGTCGTTAGACCAAACATTCTGACCCTAAGGACACAACTGTGATAACACCGTGTGAGGTGATCCACGCTCACAAACAGTTCAAGAAGTCTGGGCCACAGTGCTACTGTGCGTAGTGTTGCCCACTTTACAACTGAAATAGATGGAATTAGGCTGTGTTCTGAGGAAATGAGACCTTCTGTTTCCATCCGGAGCAAAAGGATCCTCTGCTTTCCATCCTGCACTACTATATATGGAAGCAGCTAAAATTATGTATTTTCAGACTCTATAGAAAACTTCCTTATTAGAACAAATTCTAAAATTCCTTCATGGAAAGAAGCCTTTAAATGAAACAACACAAAATTAAACCAACCAAGCAAACAAAAAAAGAAGCAAAACCAAAGACTGTTGATATTCAGTGAGAGACAGAATTCTACCATTTGACTCCTTTATTCAGTTACAGGCTTGCCTATACAGTTTTCACTAAACACAGATTACAAACCTTTGCAAACAAAACAAAAGAGTTGGGTAATGCAGTAAGTAATCTGGAATTTAATTCAAACTAAGACTGGGCTAGGCAGAAAATAAACAAAAGGGGCTGTGTAGGGTTTCTCAGCATCAGAGGTTGCATATTTGGTAGAAAAGGTTCTTTTGTTAAGAATTGTTTGCCTTGTTAAATTTGCTCTGGTTTGTATGAATATTATAGCAGACTGTTTCTTAAAGGAAAACATCTCTTAACTCCAACCTGGGCCATAAGCCTTGTTATGAAATAAGTGGTAAGTGTTGTATATCAAACTACACCAAAGAATGTTAAAAATGGCCAACGTGAGCATCCCCCAACTGGGAAATGCCAGAGCTCAGGACAGTTTGTCATCCAGTCTATCCCTGGCTGAACCAGGAACTCTCAGTTTCAGCAGGTACAGAGCAGCACAAACCTGACACCTGGGGCACGCAAAGGCCTTAACCCCCCACAACACAACCTGCACAAGTGGAGGGGACCTCAGCCCTGCACCCTGGCTAAAGTCCCCTCTGCCAAGTGAATCCCCTTCAGTCAGAAGTAGATGGATATTCCAGTTTGATGCACAATCCTATTAGGCAGTGGCAGGAACAATCACAATCGTAAGTCCAGCAGGAGCAGCTACACAAAGAGCTGTGCTGCTCACGCTGTATCTTGTGAACATCTGACCCAATCGATATCTTTTCATATTTCAGCTGCCCAGCACCTCCTACATTCTTTAGCTGAAAGACAGCTGACTTGGAAAAGACACTGGGATAAGCTTTTTCTTTATGTAAATCTCTCCTAAGAACAAAGTAAGTCCTAGTTCCTCATTTTTGCTTGTGAAACTATATATGGAGTTAGTCTAGCCGGTAATTTACAGTCTTTTCATACAGAAAATCTCAACAACAAAAGATTAATGTCTTCCTCTAATTCTCCCAAAGTGGAAGCAAGAAAATTATCTCTTCTCACTCCAGACAGCTTGTTTTTAATTTCTTATAGTTTTGTGGCATCCAGAAGTCAGCACGGTCAACATCTCATATCTTCATTAGTGCTCCAAACATAAGCTCTAGGATATTTTTGTACATAAATTGCCCCACCTTCTGCCTATTTGATCAAGCCATATAATAATTCCTCATAGTTCTTCCCATGAAAAAACACTGTATCAGAATCAAAGGATCGAACAGATCCCTGGATCCAACCCCCACTCAAAATGCTACAGTATTTCAAGGAAGGCAAGGCCAGAGCAGTCTACGAGAGCTTCGTATTCATATTCTCCCTTCACCGTGGGTCATATATTTTTTGCAGTCACCCAGATCTAGCCTAGAGCACATATTAATGTTTATGATCCATATATACAAGACATGCTACAATTTAATTTAGTAAAGTCAGGCACTGCAGTTTTGCTGTAGATATGGTGGCTGCATCTTGGCAACAACATGTTTCCTCTCAGTTAACAGGCTATGCCAGGAGGCTTTTATCCCACCTGTAAGTACATTTTCTAAGATACTGCATATTCTAAACTCTACCCATAACCATAGATGGTTTGGAGGTGACCTTAAAAATCATCTAGTTCCAACCCCCAATAATCAGAGTCATCTGTTCACTGCACCCTTTCTTTCTCCTTTTATAGAAGAGTTGGTTACCAGCAGGCAGAGGGGTATGTAAAGGGAAGTACAAAGACTTGCAAAACCCAGAACTTCCCTTGTGACTACCTAAGGACTCAGTTCGGGTGAGAATCAGACTCTTTTACCCTTATATGGCAATCCCACAAAAACATGAAGGAAAATCAGGTGAGAACCTGTGAAGGTACAGCTCCTACAGCAGCCAATTACAGGCAGAGCTGAACAACACGGATATAAAAGGGCATCGGGGGTAGGTTTGGTCTATACCTTTTAAAGTCAAAGGAATTTCATGCTGAGGTCACCCTACAGATGATCAGTGGGCTGAGCCTACATCCAGGTTCATCAAATAACATTATTGCAGGATTTTACTGTGACTGCAGATGGCTTGTGAAACTTCATGTCTCCATCAAAACAGGAAACACAGAGCCTAAGGGCATTAAAAAGAGGTGAAATGACTTTTGTGTTCGCTAGACCCTAAAACATGGATGAGGGTCTTTTATAATTTAACTCTTTTAACTCAAATGTGACCTCTTTTGCAAGGGCCGGAGCTGTGCAATATAATGTAACTGAGATGCTGAGCAATAACTGGGAAGTGAAAAGCATCAGGCGTGTTTCCTCCATGCGAGTTAGAGCAGTGCTTAGCTACACTCCAGGCTGCAAGAGGGTTGGAACCTAATGTCTTATTTTGGACTATAGTCCCAATCTCCCCTTCCCAGAAGGTGAATATACCCCCAAAATACCCTGCTGAAAAGTGCCTCCGGTGTGATATCACCATTTTTGGAGTTCTCAGATGCCTGTGGCTGAGAGGGCTGGTGTTCTGCTCATTGCATGTGTGAATGCAGCTAATTATAAGCTCTTTGGAACAGAAATCCTGTCTCTGTCTGCACAGTCTGGCACAGCAGGGTTCCTTTCTCAGCTGGCCTTCAGTGAGAACTCAGTTTGAGGTATGAATCATCTCAAAGGTGAATCAGAACAATTCTGAATCACTGACACCAGAGGGTAACAACTTTAACATATGTATACCAGACTAATGAGCTGCAAAATTTCTCTGTTCCAACTCAAGAGAGGAGAAAAAATAATTTTAAAGACACTAAAAGATAACTGAGGTAAAACAGATGTACTTGATTTAACTACACAGCTGTTTAGCTTGTCATTGACATTCTATTTCGTCATCTTGAAATAATTTATTTTAACTAAAGGAGACTTACCTGAACTGAGAGACTTGAACTGAAATGAGGATTACCTGGAATTAAGATCATCTAGATTTTCTGTGGTCTTGGTAAACTAATAAAACTAAACCTACTCCATTTTATTCAAGTATGAAGTACATAGTCTTTTAAATAAAATAGTTTGGGGTTTTGTGGTTTCGTTTTTTTCACTCTGCAATCAAGAACACGTCTACCGCCAGTTCACAAAATTAGCCACAATTGTTTACAGAACCGTCTTGTGTTTTCTTCCTCTTTTTTATACACCAGTATATTCTTGAATGTCCTTAAAAGGCATCTTAGCATATTCTCTCATTCTTACTGGCAGAAACAAAGCACCGGAGACACTTAACCAGCTCTGCTGAGTATCTGAAAATACACACGAGGAAGTGACGACTCATTTAAGGAGAGCTGCGAATTGCTGCCCTTATGCACCAGGTTTCCAGCTTGACTTTTTACACTCTGGGTGCAAAAAAAGGCGTTGAAAGGGTGTTTAGCCTCTGACCTGGAAATTCCCCCACAGCAGGAGCATAATCTGTGCGATTTAGTGTGAGTACCTTGTGGCTTTAAGAGCTAGTTACCCTGCAGTTCACAGCCTAATGTCACAGGCAAGTGACAAAACGCCATCCAGGAGCAGCAGGAAGCTCGGGTTAGACTGACAGGCAGGGCAAATAAACCCACAGTCCACAGTCACCTCTGTCACAAACGGGCAAGAAATGAACAAAAGAGAATAAATTTGAGCTAAGGCAGGCCAGGTACCTTTCAGTAGCTTTTGACTGATTCTGAGCTCAGTAGTTGGAGAAAAGAGGTAACAAAATCATCATTTGTTTGTGAAGATGATACTGGTCAATCAGACTTAGCTGGCTGGTTGCCAGTCTTAGTGCAAGGTCAGTTAGACTAGAATCTCTAGTCTTGTATTTCCAGACTGAAAAGAGATCCTACAGAGAGAGATAAAATATGAAACACAACTCATAAAACAAATTTAAAAATCCAATTGCATGTGAAGCAATACATCCACAGAAACACCTTTAAAAATATGTTAAAGAAGAAGAAGTTAGCTTAAATGAAAACACTTTGTTTTTCTCATTCTGTATGTTTTTTCCTTAGGCATCAACTGGAAATTCATTAACACTGATGGAAACCAAACAAACACACAGCAGACTTTTTCCAGGACCTGCTCATGTAGCCCAGGGAGGGACCGCCACCAAGAACCGAGTTTTGTCCTCACGGCCATTACGTAGAGTTAATGGGAAAGGGATGAACTAATTTATTACACACGATTTTACTTCTACTAACACACAGCGCGTAAACGGGGCAAGCCAAACCCACTGCGAGCGGTGCTGAAGCCCGCGGTGTGGGCTCCACAGCGAACTTCCTAAACGTGCGATGCCATCGTGTGGGCAAAGAGGTCTCCAGCAGTTTCCAGAGGAACTTCGATGAATTTCATTGAATCCTACAATGTTTTGAGCTGTTTTGAGTGAAAATGGTCATCTCGACCCTGCAACGGGCAGGGACACCTTCCACTAGCCCAGGCCGTGTTCACGTCATATGAATACCACATTAATTCCTTCATTTTTACTTGTTATGTCCTGACCTGCTGATACGAGCTGGGTAACTCCTGTGCCTCTAGTGGCGACCAGAGCGAATCTGAAACAGGATCCACCCTGCAATTCTGGTCAATGTGCTCTTCATGTCTGAGCTGGAAACCAGAAGAATATTCTACAGGTTTTTACGAAATTTTGCCCCCATGAAGGTTAAAAAAACACCCCGCAATTAAAACGTGTGTTTTAACTTTATCAAGATTTTTACTCATTCCTGCAAAAGAGCAAAACAATGGGAGCTCTGCCATGGTTAGTACAGACATGATTACAGAATCACAGAATGGGCTGGGTTGGAAAGGACCTTAAAGCTCATCTCATTCCAGCCCCTGCCATGGGCAGGGACACCTTCCACTATCCCAGGTTGCTCCAAGCCCCATCCAACCAGGCCTTGAAAACTTCCAGGAACAGTGCATTAATAACTTCTCTGGGCAACTTTTTTTTTTTCCCCCCTAAATTCCCTTCTTTTGTACATTTCTGCTTTCTGTTGAAAACACGCTGATCAGACTATAATTAAAAGTTAAATGCCAAAGCTGCTAACCTGTTCCATGGTACCTGGTTGCAGGAACACTCACAACATCAGCTTCGTGGGAATTTGCCCATCTTCCTCCATCTGGAAGGAGAAGGAGGCTTCACACCGAGCTCGGACTGCAAGAAAACCAACCAGAGTCAGACAAAGCAGGGACAAACGAGGTGTCACTGCTACGAAGGCAAAGGCCTTGGTGTGTTACAGGAACCAAACCCTCTGCCTGAAAGAACAAGGGGAGTAATGTATATGAGATGGAACGTTGTCAACCTGAAAAATAGTGAGTTCTGGGAATGGAGTTTTGCAACCACTGAGATTAAGATTTTTCTCCCAAGTATTCACATGCCTGACTGAAGGCATGGCCAGTCCCTGTGACCTTGAGTTTGTTCCTCAGCCCATGTACAGTCTTTTTGCCTCTCAGCCTCAAACCAGCCTGATTTTGCCAGTCATGAGATAGAAACTGAACCTATTCATTGAGAAATTGTTGTGCTTTCCCTCCACTCCCCATTGCCATTGAAATTCACCAGAGCCCGAGTATTTACCCTGAAAGTGACCTCTGTGTGTGTGTATTCATCACACACAGGCACACACAGCTTTTTCCTTCCCAAAGGCCACGAGCTGCTTCCAGCACCGATCAGGGCCAGCAACACCTTCTCCCACAGACCTTCCCAGGATACTTTTTGGGATGCTTTTTAAAATGCTTCAACACGGGGCACCCGGCAGCTCAGCCCTGACAGGGGCTGCTGAGGGTGCTCGCTGTGTCCCAGCTATAGCTCTGAATTTTAACTCTTTTTGAAACACTTTTTAGGGCCAGGGAGGCTGAGGGGAAAGGGATGCCTCAGGAAGAAGGGTCTCCTCAGGGAGGACGGTCCCCTCGAAAAGGAGATTTTCCTCGGGGCGCAGGGTTCCCTCAAAAAGGAGAGGGGTTCGCTCAAAAATCGGGGTTTCCTCAGGGAGAAGGGTTCCCTCAAAAAGGAGGGTTTCCTGAGGGAAAAGCGTTCCTTTAGGGAGACGGATCTACTCAAAGCTGAGGAACCCCTCAGGGAGGCGGGGTGGCCGCGCTCTCGCTGCTCTCCGGAGCTCTCAGGCTGCCTCCCCACCGCCTTC
>VZTI01004617.1:767812-787069 GCA_013397865.1 Struthidea cinerea
GGGCCGGGCCCGGGCCCGGGCCGGTGTCACAGCGCGGGGCCCATCGGGGGCGGAGAGGGGCCGGGCCCGGGCCGGTGTCACAGCGCGGGGCCCATCGGGGCCGGGCCCGCCCTGCCAGTAAGCGAGGGGCGGGCGGGGGGCTCGTTTCAGCCTCAGCCTCCGCCTCGTCACCGGCGTGGGGCGGGGAGCTGCTGCTACCGGCTGCGGAGGGATGGGCTGGGTTGGGCTGAGCTGGGCTGAGCTGAGCTGGGCTGGGCTGGGCACGCCGGGAATAAACCTTTCAAGGACCCCCTGTTTCCAGCGGTTCGCTGTTGAAATTAACAATATCTCCGCGGTCTGTCTTCTAGGTTACAGTGGCTTCCATTCACCCCTCGGTGTTTACCCCACGACCGGCATCTTCCTCAGGCAGACAGGGCTTTAGGCCTGAAGGTGAAGCAGCCACAACCCGGCCTCTTATCTACGGTAAACAAAGTTAACGACAGAAACACTGCATTAGGCTCGACAGTGTGTCCTTCGGAGGCGGCTGAAGGGCTGCGTGATGGGCTCGTCTGCAGAAGAGAGGTGTCAGGAAGGACATGGAATTTGCAGAAAAAAGCCCTACAAAATGATCTTTTTATTCCTCATCTCATCTTTTTACTGTTGTCACCCCAGACTTGCGTTTCCCCCAGACATACGGGAATGCTCTTGGCAGTCGTGGCTGCCATTGTGGTCGTGGTGGAATTTGGGATTTCAGGCCCTGTTAGGTCTGTGCTGTGCTGCTCCAGGGAGAAAACCAGAGCATGGGGCCCAGACAGCACTAAAAATCAAGTCTGTGTAATGCAGGTGACTCCTGGGACATTGAGAGAAATAGTTGTACCACTAAATGTGTGAAACAAACAGAGAAACCCCAAACCAACCACTCCATCGCCAGCCTTAATTCTGTGGGTACCAACTCCCGATGATTGATTTATTGGTTTCATATGAATCTGTGTGTTTTTAATGGGTCTTGAGTTGTGTCCCTAAATGTTTTTGTTACTTTGTTTCAAATGATTTTTGTATTATGTCCTTAGAAAAAAACACTCTCATGTCATTTTCAGAGACTTTGCAGTGATGTGTTTTAGTGCCACATCATATTGGCAAACTTAGCTGTAGTCCATTAATGCACCAGAGAGATGCAGCATAATCTGTCATAACTAATCCATTATCAGGCTTTTCCCTTCATGTTAGGGATGTATTCCAGCTGTCAAACTCATGGTCACTTTGTGTAAACTAATTTAACCATTGGATCGTATTGGTTTTTCCATTTGATAGAGACTTGACAGGTTGGCATTGGTGGCCAGGGTGGTTTTAGCAAAGAGCTGTCAGACTGTTAGCTTTTAAAGCACAGTTACTGTTCACAGATGTTCTCCAAGTTCATTAAATCTGGGTGAATACAAAGACTAAACAGTAGTTTTAATAATTTCCTGTAAGGCTACTAATTTGCTTTTCTTGTAAAGCTTGCAGTGGTATGTTAGTCTGTTTGATGTGTCTTTCATGGCCCTTGTGATGTCTTTCTGTGTTTAATGTTTCTTTTGATTCTTTTTAATTTGCTTCAGGTTGAAAAGATGGGGAATGCAGAAAGCAATGCCTATCAGAATCACCTTTCCAGATTTCTTCCTGAGGAGCAGTCTGACATTGATGGACTATTCAATACCTTATCAGGATCGAGTGGCTCAGCTGGAGCAAAAAATGCCAAAGCTGCAAAGAAAACTGTGACTCTGGCAGCACTACAGGCAAGACAATCTGTTATTCATGATATATCTGGGATGTAGTGCGTTGAACAGAAATCCAGAAAGAAATTATAAAGGTGTGGCAATAGTTATTTTTTAAGGATTGCTCATCTCAATTTAATTTTTCATGTTTTGGGGCAGGATGGATATTTTTCTTGCAGTTTAACATGAGTAGTGACTTTCAGGTTTGCATTTATCTCTTAAATTGCACTTTTGGGTCCATTTGCAGCTTTGCTGGTTCTGAAGTAAGTTGGGATGTGTGGAAATATTTTTACAGAGATCTGAAAAATGGGAAGAATATTTTTCCCCTGGAGTCCGTAGTGTGGGATCATTTACAGATCATCTTGAGAAGCTGTCACAAAGTCAGTTTTTACGTGGTTATGCCTGTCTCCCTCGATGCATCACTGTTTCTAATCTCTTCACTTGCACTAAAAGCAGAGAATTCAATTTGACTTGATTAAGCTGTGACTCCCTGTTTTAGCTAATTAACATGCATTATGCTTCTGATTAACTTTGCATTCATTTTCTAATCAAGAGAAAAATGATTCATTGGAATCCTTAATAACTTTAGCTAGTCAGGAACTAAGTGGCCCAATGAATGTAGTGGTAAAGTGCAGTTTTATATATATTACACAGATAATGGAGTCAAATTAAAACTCATTGAAAGCAGCAGGTTATTTTAAGGTGTTCAGCAATGCCTGTGCATACAGACCAGCTTCAGCCTTCCTGCAGCCTGGCTGTTCATGAGCTGTCACCAATTTTTGGAACACCAAGTTTGGGAATGATGTTCCTGCTGCCTGGTTTTTTGGCATTAATTCATCCAATGTCCTTGGTGCCTGTTATTTCTTTGGGACCTGGAAGAAGTTCTCTTTCTAGCTTTGCCCTAGATCAGTGTGTTCTTTGATGAACATTTGCCTTTTCCTTTCCTGCCTTTTTGTTTACCAGCTTAAATTAAAATATTTTGGAAGACTTCCTGTAGGTGCAGGGAGAGTGGCAATGCTCTTTCTGCCTTGTAGGTGACAATGCTCATGCCTGGGCTGGACTGAGATGTGACAGATTTGATCTAGCAGCAGTCTGGTAGCACTGGTGAGGCCCCAAACATCACCTCCTGTGCTCTGCTTAGGTTACACATCTGGGCCAGGGCAGGCTGCACTGCGTAGCTTGGGAAGCAGGTGGAGCTGGAACCTCCAGATAATTTCTTGAAGCCATTTAAAACAAGGGTTCTAAACTACCAGGGGTGTGAGTTAGATGATTATTAAAGATTCCTTTTTTACACACCTCCTTTTTTTTGCACCCCGGGTCCACTCTTTGGAATAGCTAGAAGCAAAATGGAACAGCACAGTGAAGTGGTGGGATTAGGCAGGGAGTAGGTAGGGAATTCAGCAGTGTGAAGTAAAAAACCCTTGAGTACAATGTTTTAGTAGTGTTCCCTGCTGCCTCTCCCACTTTAGGCTCATGTAGGATTTTTAGAAAGCCTCTCAAAGACAGCTGTACCCCCTGTGACCATCCCTCCCTCCTTTCACTCTGATGTGAAAGGCTGTGGCTGCTGTTTCTGCTCCTGCTGGAATCAATGGGAGTTGTACCACTGACGTCAGTGAAAGCAGCACAGAGCTCAGGATATTGGATCTCTCATGCCCAGCAACAGCCATTAACAGCAAATAGGAGCGGCCCAGGTGGCTTCCACAGGAGTGGTATTGAGCCAGGGAATCAGTAATAGCAGCTCCCCTGAGCGGAGCAGGGCTTTTAGGCAGGTGGGGCTCCACTGATTTCAGCACGGTCCCCACTGAGCTACACCCCGTGTGGAAGAGTCAGGTCAGGTCTTCCCACGTTGTGCACAGTGCTGTGCACAGTGAGGACACCGGGTAATCATGTCCTCCCGCATGCATGTATTTGCAATGATTTATTTTTAAACAGTGTAATTATCTTGGAACACTCCAAAAGTTGAATCCAAAGTCAGATCTTTCCCACAGAGCTGTGATGAATGATGATATATTCCAGCTAGATTTCAATTCAATGGGCCAAGCATGCAATTCAGATGAGTAAGTGCTGATTTTGACTCTCCTAACATCAGGGATGCTTTTTAAAAATCAGGTGATCTGTGCTTCAATTAGTTGCTGTGCAGAGGGAAATTTCCCAGGATTGTTTCTACACGTGCATGTAGGCTTAAACACTGCCTTGAGGCCAGAATTGAGATATGGAAAGCACTCTACTTTCTTTTTAAGTGGGCTCCCCCGTCAAAAGCAGAGTTAAAACGCAATTTTGAATGTTTTACTGGCTGAGTTGTAAACCTTTGCACCAGAGTTATCACCTAGAAACCCTTTGCTTATATCCTATTAAGACTTTACAGCGTTGATTTTTCTGAAGTCCATGGCGTTTCTAGAAAAACAGTATCAACCTGAATCACTAAAAAAACCACTATAAAAATAGAGATTTTTAGTTTTTCTCTTGGCAAAGCAGTTTTTTGACAAAAGTTTATTGCTGGTACTACATACTGTATGTCAGCACAGATTACCTGGAATACATCAGTTATTCTTCATTTGTAAAATGTGCTCTTTGCTGTTTCTCTCACTGCAGGCACACACCCGGGAGCCCCTGCCAGAGCCAATGACTGTTCGGTTGTACAATGGAATGAAAAGCATTGACCTGCCTGGCAAATCATCCGGGCCGAGTGAACAGATTGCTAAGGAGCAGTTTGTAATTTTTATGTCCAACCTCTTAAAAGGGAATGCAGATGAGAAGATTAGCATAATAATGAGAATGATCGCCAAGACAGGAGGGCCTCTGAAGGGCAAACAAATCCAAGAGGTAAACGAGCAGTTAAATGTGTGTGGGGGGGACAGTAAGAGAGCAGGGCTATAGTTAAGCGCCAGCAAGGGCTGTGGTGTGGCTGGTGCTTCTGAGAACTGAGCAAAATGCTTTCTAGAACTTTAGTTACAGGATCAGCTATGTAGCTTGCAAGGTGAGAGAGTGAGATATCACAGAACAGTAATTCATCAGCAGCTCCTACACTGCAAAACGTGACCCTCCCCTCCCTCTTTCATTCCCTATTTTATGGAGGTGCTTTGTGAAGTAACATGTAGGAAATGTCTTGAAAAAGGATCCTTTTCAAGACCTGTGACACTGAAATAGCATTTCTGTAGTTCCTGACTTGTCATGGCAAGAGATGTTTCTGCCTTTGGGATTACAGCGTCAGTAGTGTTTGACTTTATCTTCAGACAGTCATTTGAAGCTCTTGGAAATTTCATTTAAGAAATACAAAAATGGTGATGTTTTAATCTTTTAAGTTCACAGAGGATCTGATCACATCTGTAGTCCATGTACTGAGCTACAGGAAGGAGCTGAAAGGTTGGAGTTTGGAGAATACAAGAGATTCTTCAAGTGGAGTCAAAGCTTTGGCTTCTGAGCTGCTCTCAGAATTGAAGCTTCCAGGTAAGCAGCCCTGATTCAGCATATCCCAGAGCTTGTGTAATCAATGATCTCATGAGAATTTCTCTCTTTAGGTCACGTCTTTGAATTTAAAGGGTGAGACCAAAATTTCAAACCTAGTGCTTAGTAAACGACATGGGAATTTTATTTATTTTACCTTACCATCTTTCTCCCCTAAATTCAGGTGAGATTTGGTTTGAAGTCCCAGTTTGTCGTGGAACCTCTCTATTTTACAAATACCTGACTTGCAAATGACAGGCATGGGCATCTAAATATTGTTTATTTTAATAAAACTTACCATATATTTATGGCTATGTCTTTTTATAAAGCATAAGTCTGTCTTTGCACTGCTGTAATAACAGATTTTGGTGTCTTGCAAAGAACATTTCATGAGTTGTAGCTTGGAGTCTGTGTTTCTAAATCCTGACAGCCCAGCCAAAGAATGCCACAGGTGAATGGTTCTCAGTTCTATGGTTGCATTTGCTTAATGTAGTTGACACTACTGGCTCCTTTCATATGTGGTTTTCTGTTTATTACAGCAATGGAATATTGTGCTTACACTTAAAAATCACCTGATTATTTTTGAGACGGGGAGATTTATTCCTGCCCTTGTGTGTCTTGTTCTTCTTTAGATGGGACAAAACCCGTGGGTTCTCAGCTGCTGGAGACAAATTTTGATCAAAGTGTCATTGAGGACTGGGTGTACCGAGTTCCCCAGATCTCAGTTTTCCTCAGTGTTGTCATCAGGCAAGGCCTCCACGTCCTGCATTCCCTCCCAGACCAAACCAACGACATCCTCAACCTGGTTCCCCACTGCAAAGGCATCAAAGGAAGAGGAGTTGCCAGTCTCTTTGACATCCCGGCCATCATCTACATCAACTCCCACCTGCCTGCAGAGCTGCAGCACAAGTGGCAGCTTTTATTTTCCTCCAGGCTCCATGGGGAAAGCTTCTCACAGTTGTGTGCCCATATAGTGAACAAAGGCCCTTGCATAGTGATCCTAAGGGACGTGGATGGTTTCCTCTTTGGTGGGTTTGCATCTCACTCCTGGGAGGTGAAGCCACAGTTTCAAGGTAAAACTCACTTTTCTTTTTTTAGTATCTCTGGTAAACATTCCCTGTTTTTCGTACAGGCACAAGAATCCTGTCCCCTTCATGCATACTGTCTTTTTAATGACACACAGTGTTTTTTACACTTCCAAGTGAATTTTTCTGTGGCAAAAATAACACTAATTTTCAAAGAATATAAAACACACGCAAAGTTATTCTTAGCATGGCAGTCAGGCGTGTTGCAGATTAATATTTATAGTTTGTTATTTGATAAGGCTTTTAAAATTGCAGGACTTATTGATCACAGAACAAGTTTTCAGGGAAATCTATCAAGCCCTGTAGCTGCTTAGGTGGAAAAATAAATGAAAATGAAGGAAGTAGAGCACAGATGATGAATTAGTGTCTAAATAATTTGTCCACAGGATGGCAGTCCTCCATCAGGAACACCTGAGCCTCCTCTTGCCATTTGTGCAGTGTCTTTGTTCCCCTTCTAAAATCCGGCAGCCAGAGGATTCTTTGGACAAGCTAAACTTCTTGTTCCCTTAAAACTTTGGTGGGAGGAGAGAGGGTTTTTTAAGGGCTCTTTGGAAAGAACGTTTGTGATGGATTTGTGAAATAAAAAACATGGGCTTTGGGTATTTGGTGTTGCTGAGAATCCTCACTTTGGCTACATTAGAAACTCAACTCATGTCCTAAATGAGTGTTTGAAAATGACCACTTCAGACAGTTAGTGTAGTGTTATTTTACACTGATTACACATCCCTTTCCTTGTGTTCTTTCCTGATAGAGAAACATATAAAGCATACAGGGCAAGCGCAGCACAGGTGCCTCTGAATGCCAAACTGGGCATGGTGAAAATTGCTCTAAATCATCAACTCTAAACTGATTTATGTATCAGGGAAGTCAGAACTAGGGGTGTCTGCACTCACACCAGTTTGTGCAGATCTATCAGCTGGCCAGTTTTGGGTGATATAATGCAGTCTGGGGTAGGTGACATAGTGACATAATGTCCTGGTGGTGCCTCTGACTCTGCCCTTGACCACAGCCTGTAATTGCATTGATTTGTGACAGCACAGAGTTAACTAAGAATAAAAAATGATCTAAATCTTGATGGGGTTTCTGCTGGCTTTCTGAGATGGTAGCTGCTGTCTATGAATTATTCAGCTTCAATTATTTTTTCTATTCTGTTTGTTGGCAAGTTATTGCTTGACCACTTGTGTGACCTGAGGTGCTTCTCTGTTTGCAGGTGACAACAGATGCTTTCTGTTTTCAGTTTTCCCCACTCTGGCTGTATACACATACACAGGGTACAATGACCACTACATGTATTTAAACCATGGCCAACAGACTATGCCAAATGGACTTGTAAGTATTCAGAAATGATGATTTGGAAATTGGATTTGTGGCTGGTGTTTGGAAGGGTTTTGTGGTTTTTTGGGGTTTTTTTTTGGAGAGCAGATTTGTTTCACTTTTTATTCTGTGAGGAAATTTGCATCCCTGAAGCAGCACAAAACAGTGATCTGTGTAACTGAGGATTCTTCCACTGGCTGCTCTCCCTGCCATGCCAACTGCTTTTGGAATTATGGAGGAGACAGCCCAGCAGAATTAGAGTGCAGACATTGCAAGTAGCTGCTGCTGCTGTGTGATGACAGTGTCAGGAGCTCCTCTTACTCAAGTTCACAGATGAGCTCTCCAGATGCAGAGGAGTTTCTACAGAGCTATAGTGCACCACCTGTCTTGAAAATGCTTTACAGTTTTGGAGCATTATGTGCCCACAACTTTGGCAATTGCAGCAGGCTGGAATTAATTTGCTCTAGAGAAAGTGAACAACATCCAATGACATTATTGGTTTCTGTAGATTCTTTCCTAAATGGAAAAGAGGCAGCAAACCTGAGCACTGCCACTCTGTTTGAAGTGGAACTGTTAGTCAATAAACAAAAGGCAGGAGCTAAATTTCTGGCACAGCTCACAGATATTTGTATTCTGTAGAGCTTAGAGCTAGGCCTGTATCACTCAGGTAAATTCTTGCTGTGTTCAGGAATAACAGATGTGGGTACAGAGGCCCAGCTTCACTCAGAATCCCCTTTTTTCACCTACCCACAGAAGTGTGGCATAACTACTGAGCACAGCAGCTTGTTCTTAGGTTTCCTAACTTCCCCAGTCTGTTTTCCCTGTGCAGGATGTGTTTGATGTGCTGGTTTTCTTCCCAGGGTATGGGTGGACAGCATGGATACTTTGGGCTCTGGATAGACAGTGACTACGGGAAGGGCCACAGCAAAGCCAAACCTCGGTGCACCACCTACAACAGCCCCCAGCTGTCAGCCAAAGAGGATTTTACACTGGATGCCATGGAAGTTTGGGCAGTGGGAGATGCCCCTGAAAGTGCAGGGGTAGGTGAAGTTGTGAATTGAACCTGTGAAACTGTGTCCTGGTTGGAACAGAAGATGTGAATGCAAAGCTCACAGTTGCAGTTCTCTGTTTAAACACTGTCTCTCCATTGTAGTGAATAACATTTTCTTTAACTGGCCCTGTGGTGCCATGTGTTTTGCAGCAGGCAAATAGCGAAACAGTAGTGGAATTATTGAGGGTGCCAACAAGAAAAAGTGTCAGGAGCCATGAGGTGATCGAGTTAGAGTAGCAGTACTTTATTCTGAATTTGAAAAGGCCTTTTTAATATTGAGGAATGCTCTCTGGGAGGAACCTCCTTGGAGGGGCTCAGTAAAACCCAGTGTTTCTAAAACAGAAAGCACTTGAAACTCTCAAGGAAAGTTTAATCTGTAATTCATGAAGAGACCTAAAAGATTTCTTTATTGGTAACTTTAAATTTACTATTGTTTTACAATAAATTTATGTGAATAGGTTTATGCCAGTCTTTCTGCCCTAGGAGCCCTCTCTCCAGTCTCCTCTATCCCTGCAATTTATTCTCTTATTAAACTGTCTGATTTGTACAGTTTGGTGGGGTTTTAAAATTTATTTCTTTTTACTTTTCACTTCTTTTCATACTAAATTCATGTGCCCTGACTTCGCTGGACACATAGCTCTAAATAGAAACAGAGCAAACTGTTTACAGAAAATGTTGAATTGTAACTGAATCTCTTCTTTAAAAACTTCAGCACTTCAGGCTGAGGTGACATTAACCAGGATGTCCTGGCTGGCTTGTAACCTGGATAGACTTGAAACAGTTCACTGTCATCTTAGGAAAAGTTTATGGCTATTTTGTGTAGTTGCAGCAGTAAAAATCATTTGATGTATCCCAGTGCGTTTTGAAATTGGAAATAGATCTTCTCCACTGTGCCAAGCTTGCAGACCACATCACTTATGGACTTTTGAGTGTGTCCCTTCCCTGATATGGACATTTTCAATTGACTGTAATTTATTTTGTTTTGAAGAGAAAAGGCCAGAAGAGTATCCTGGATGTGGATCCTCAGGCTCAGGCCTTGTTAGAAATGGCTGGAAAAAGTCGTCAGAGTGAAGGTCTGCGGGAGCCCATTGAAGAGGATGAAGATGATGATGATGAGAACTAAAGGAGCCACAGTAACATGAAAAACCTTTACTTTTGTTTGCTTCCAAGTGTTAATGTTCCTTGGACAAGATATTTTTTCCTTTTTTTCCCCCTTACATTTACCTAATTGTCTGGGACAAAGCTTGAACCTTGTACTTGTGTAATATTTAGGACTAATGCACTGTTCTGCCCGAAGGGTTTTGTTTGGGGAGGACAGAAAAAGTAACTAGGGACATAATCATTAGGCATGGCTATGCTCTAGCTGAATATGAATCTGCTTGCATTCCCCATAGATCATGTCTGCACACTAAATGAAAAGCAGCAGAAGTTATTGACAGTATGGCTTTCTGTCTTGGAGAATTGATATGCACATAGTTATATATTTATAAAGCCTGTTCAAGGCACTGGTTAAAGCTCTTATACCTCAACTGCACATTTTTATTCGCATGCAATGGGATTAGTCAGCAAAGCTTGCAAACTGTAGTGATGTCTTACACTGGTGAACACAGCATAGTCCACATGATGCCATATGAAGGGTGCTATTAATTTGCATTGCTTCAGTTACAGCACTAAATTTCAAGCTAAGTCAGATTTTCAGCAGGTGACTCCATATGCTGTAAGATGTCCAGAATAGTTATACAGCAACAAATTTTATACTACTGCACTACCCTTGGTCCAACTCACTACATCTGTTTCTGCAGAAACTTGTCTATAGCTTTTTAAACTTAGAACAGAATCACTGGAGCCATATTTATGCTAAAAATGGGCCATACCTCCAGCAGGAATTCTCTGGAGAAGGTACATTCTTTAGCAGCCTTATGAGACTGGAATAAAAGATCAGGCTATAAAAAAGGTTGAGTAAGAAGCAGCCACATTTAATTGAGAAGAGGATCTGTGGATACCTTGTGAAAGAAATAAAAATCAGGGTTATGTGTGTAAAATGTTTAAAGAAGATTGCTGTACACTTTATTTCCGCCTAATTAATCATTATTATAGAAAAAAATCCCCAGAATGTAAAATGCAGTTCTTTTGTGACTGTTCACCAGTCAGCACCAGTTTTGTCAGGTCTCTTATACTCAGGACTTTTTCTACTTGAATTAGTTCCCATCTCTCAGTAATTATTAGTTTGACCTTGCTAATTCTATGTGTAATTAATTTGTCAAAAATAACCATAATTTCTAACTCAGCAAAAAGTTTGGTTATCAGTGTCTCTGTCAGTGTTTCTTCTCCTGAGGAAAAGGACTGTCCAATCCCCTTTGTCCTGGAGTGAGTTTGTCTTCTGGAAAAAATGTGTTGTAACAATAGAATTCTACAATTCCTGATCATGTGGCCTTCCTTCACATTCTTTCCCTCAGTGTTTTCTTGTATGTGATTTTTTTTCCCCCCACCTGCTGTTTTTCATAGGGAGCCAGATTTGAATATTCTGAACAATCTGCACTTGTGCCTTAATGTAGATCTCATTTCTAAAAATGATATTAAACAACATGAATTTAGCCTTGAAAGGAGAGCATGAAGAAATCACTCCAGCCAGGCATCCTAGGACTCAGCTGTGTGTTTTGTGGAGTACCTGAACTAATGCTTGGGGCATTAATGTGCTGTTTGTTCCAGTACAGAGAGTGCTGTGAAGGGCCTGGCATAATGTCCTTTTATCCTGTGTTTGCTTAAAGAAGCCAGATAGTCTCCCAAGTTTGTAAAAAAATATAAGCATCAGAACAATTGCACTGATACTTTTGTACAGTTTTCTTCTCTCTCTATATTAATAATGTTAAATTGTACAATGGCAGGAGTAGCAAGTAAGTACATGATGCTGTCTGTAAGTGGGTGATAGCAGCTTTTGCTTGAACATTCTCAAACTCCCACCATGAGTCTCAGAGGTCTTTTTCACTTAGCAGTGACTAAGCCTGTTAAATCCTCCCAAGTGGATGGCAGACAGGATGAGACAGTTGAATTTCTGCAGTCAAACATAAAATAAATAGCTAGACTTTATTTTCCTTCCATGACAAGGCAGAAGCTTGTTTTGGAGAACTGAAACCATCTGCAAGGGTTAAAAAAAAAAAAAAAAAAGTGAATTGTACAAAGCTACTCTCCACCAAAAATATTTCAGTGGCCAGGTTTTCTTTGATTTTTAATGAGTATCAGTATAGCTGTTTCTTTCTAGTCTATGAATCCAAAATGTAATCCTGTTTAAACATCATCTTGTGACTATCAGCATAGCATTGTGACCTCTGAAATTGTAGTTTTTGACAAGTTTGTGTCTGAGACTCATCCTCTTCACTTTGAAGGTGTTAAGCTGGGGCAAGAAGAAAACTGACACTATGGCACTTTAGCAAATGTCTCAGCAAAGCATTATTTACTGGGACACCACTGATCCAAGCAGCAGATGGGATTATTCAAAATTGTTGTTTAAATGTAAAAGATGGGCTTGGGGTAGACTCAATTTTTCTTTCAACCTGAACCTGATGATTAAGAAATCTGGGCTTCATGCTCATACACCTAAAAATGTCCAGAAAGCTTTTGTCAGCAGTGGGCTTTGCTGTGATCTGAACAGCTCAGTCCCTTTTGTGCAGTTCTTGACGCAACTGCAAAGCTCAACATCCCTGCTCTGTTCCTGACTCATCTTCATGCTCAGGCTCTTGTGAAAGCCAGTCCCTTTCCCATTAAATCCATCCACTGCTGTGCATTGGGTCTGATCAGCCTTCCCTGTTTCTCCTGTCAGTCACACAGGTACAAAAACTGACAGCTGAGGGTTGGCACTTCAGCTGCCTGCTCTGAACTGACAGCTTCCCACAGTTTCCTTGAAAGTCTTGCTGAATCAAGGCTGGATATCTGCGAATCCACAAACACTAGAAATTGAAGGAAAATAAATGCTTGAAGGCAGGACTTTTCCACTCTTCTAATTAGACATAGAAGGACGTGTCTAAATCATGAGTCTCACTCAGATGCTTGTCAGTAACATTTTAAAATGTAGATTTTATTAATAAAAACGATTTTGATTTAAATAAATAAAATTTCAGTTTATGCACAATAGATTTTTCTGTACAGGTGTGAAACTCTTCTTTTGTGTGGGACTAGCACAGCCTTCTGGACATACAGATTCGGTGCTATAAAAATATACCTGTTCTTGGTGTAAAACTCTGGAGGTTTCTGCAGACATCTCACCTGGCGTGGGCAGAAGAGTCTCTGGTGTAAGGACTGTTGGTACAGATGCCCTTGAGTACCTTCAGGAAGGATGTGTGGCATCACAAAGCCATGGATTTGGATTATCCAGCATCACAGCTCTGTTCCAAGTGCATGTGGGAGAGTCAGTTGTGACATCCCTTTGTGTGCTTTGGGTGGCAGCAGCGCTTTTCACAGAGTTTGACGAGCTCGGACACGATGAACACTGAGGAAGCCAGGCCAGTGAGGAACAGCAGGTCTGGGAGAGGAGAGAGTGCAGGTGAGCTCAGCTGGGCAAGAATCCCAGCCCAGGGCTTTGCTGCAGCTGGGAACTGTGCTGATGAACCCCTGGGTGCCCTTGCCAGCTGAGAATTAGGGACACCACTGCAGCAGACAAGGAACCCCCACAGCTGTGATAGTCCCCTTGGAGAGTGGAAGCAGGAATCCTTTGGGATCCCTGCCCTCTGCTTCTAACAACCGAATGGAGATGTGACACGGTGTGGTGGGGTGCAATTTGCTGATTCAAATTAAAATCCGGTGTGCATTTCAGGTGGAAGCCCTGCTCTTTCCAAAGGGAGTGTCAGCATAATGATCTGGGAAATACCATCATACAGAGCTCGTGGAAAATCTTGGCATGTCTGCATTTACTTGCATTTACATGCAGTAAATCAAAATTCAGAATCTAAGCTGGGATAATATTAAATACTGCTACTATTTGGGTACAGTTCTGTGTAAATACACAGAGACAGGAGCTTTGGTTGATTTCCCCCACCCGTGATGTGTCGAGAGCTAACGGAGCAAACTGGGAACGGCATCTGCTTTCTAAAGTCACTTTAAGGAAAAAAACAAAACCCAAACGAACCATTATTTATTTTGCAACTTACCTAAAACTCCTAAATTCTCTGTCTGGAAGATCTTCTGTAGTGGAGGGATGTAGATAACAGCCAGCTGTCCCAAAAATGACCCAAGCACGGAATACAAGAACATGCGGTTCCGGAAAAAGCCGATTTCAAATATCAACTTTGTCTAGAGCAGGGAAAAAAAAAATTAAAAGTAACTTTTCCCAATCTCTGTTGGAGCTAAATGTCACCCTGTTACTTTACATTTCAACTCCATTACTTTTTAAGTTACATAAACACTAAGTTAGTGCTACATAATTGAAAGTGTAGTTGTACTTGAACTGTAAAGGGTAATTTTATCTGTATAAAAAGTTGATAAAAATCATACTGCTTTAAATTAAAAAACTCCTTACGAGGCGAAATGCTGGTATTCTAATGTTTATGTTTGTGGTTTGAGACGAGAAATTACCGCTGACAGAGCAGTCTCACCTGAGAGCGACATGTCAGGGCGTTGAAGAGGTCAAAAAACACAAAACAGGTGAAAGTCATCGTTGTGGTTCGAGGAGTTACGCCCCCTTTTGGAATCTGGAAGCACACAAAAATTCAGAGGTTAGTTTAACCTTACAAAAATATGCCAACTCAATAGAAGAATTAAATGTTCCTTTTAATGAGCCCAGTCAAATCAAAGGGTAGTAAAACAAAGGAGTAAATCTAGTTCTAGCTGTTACAGGTAGCATTCATTTCTTTCTGCTAAGTTTAGAGTTTATGATCTTATCAACCCTATTTTAAATTCTTAAACTGATGTGGACTTTGAGTAAAGAACGTTCTAAACTAAATTACTGAAACTTAGAGTAACAGTAATAATTTACCAACAGCAACCTGTTGTATTTGGCATTTTCTGCTGGGAAAATGGAAAACTAGAGGGGAAAAGTCCCTTTAAGTATTGATGCCACATCAAGTCATAGGTTTCCCATTCTAGATTGGAAGCTCCAAATTAGAGGCAACAGAGGGAGGCAGGAGCAGAGCTGGGAGCTGACCCTGCTTTCTCAGCCCTTTGCCCACACTGATCCTTCCCCCCGGGATGGATTCCAGAAAGTCCTTCTCACGTCCTTCAGAAACTGTTGTGCTCCATCCACCCTGATGGAAACAGGATCTGAGTGCAGATCTCCCTCACCTCCTTCCAGAAGACAAAGAGGGTTCCACTGATGATGATGATTGCTGACATGAAGATTTTCAGGATCAGCGATTTGCTGAGTATGGTGTCCGTGATGCACCGGGGGGGCTGCTTGATGGTGTCCCTGTCAACAGGTTCAACCCCCAAGCTGCCTCCAAGAGAAGCAGAGGGATGTGTTAATGAATGCAGGGTGTCCCAAAAAGGACATCCTGAGAAACCAGGATGGAGCTGGAGGATGCAATTCTTTGGGACACGGCGTGAATATTCAAGCAAGGTGACATAAGGCCCAAATTTGTCCACGACACTGATACCAAAGGTCTTTTCTGCATATTGAACGCTAAAACAACATTAGATCATCACACCAGTGCCCCACCTGAGAGTGACAGCTAACTGTGAGAGCGTGCATAATGTGGAAGCAGTAATTATATTTAGCTGTTATTGTAATTAGCACTTGCATGAGGTTCTTAAGTCTCGTGATTTTGGGGCATATACCCACTATTCCCTGCCCACTCTACCAGCAAGTGATGCTCTCAGGATAACAGGCCATTCCTGGTCAAAAAATGGAATAGTTAAGTGATTCCACCATAAAGCAGGAAGATACAGAAAACCCCAAGTAAATGTGAAGTGCTTTTTGAAAGACCGGGAGGGAACAAAAGTGCAGCTTATTCAACCACTGATGATGATTATGAGGAATCACAACAGCTCATGAGCCAAATTCAGACGTGCAAAAGCCAAGATTATTTTGCTCATTTATCTCTTCCATACCTCTGTGCTGGCGGCCCATCCATAATGATGTTGATCCATAGGATCTGCATGGCATTGAGTGGATTTGGTAGGTTGAGCACTGTTGACAGGGTAATTAGGCTCAAAGCTGAAATACTCCTGCAAAGCACAGAAGAACGTGATTCTGCAGGGCCCCACCCCAAAGGTGCTTTCACAGGAGCTGAAGCAAACAGGAACTTACGTGCTCAACTGGAACCGGACAAAATTTTTTATGTTGTAAAATATTCCCTTTCCCTCTTCTATTGCATTCCTGGAAGGGAGAGGGGAGTTTATTAAGTAAAGAGCACTCACACTCTTTTACACTGAGCTCCCTGACACTCGAAGCACAAATTGTCTTTTGTAGCCCTTATTTCAGAGGAAATTCAGAGCCCAGCTCAGGAGGAGGCTGTCAATGCAGCTTCTCACTCACAGTTCCTTTATCAACGAGTAGATCTGAAAACCTGGGCCAGGTTTTGGTTCACAGAGCAGGCCTGGACCTATTTATAGACTCACTGTACCCTGCCCACTCTCTCTGTTATTGTGAGCCAACAGAGCATTGCAAATTACGGTTTTCCTCTGAGCTTCCTGGATGAGGCAGAGTACGAGGTAGAACCATAAATGTTGGAAAACACCTCCAGGATCATCGAGTCCAACTTTTGACCAAAAAAGCTCTGATCTATCCAGACTTCCAGGTGCTCTCAGATCCCCAGTTAGCTACAGCAATGAGGAGCCAGGGCTTTCGGGTGAGAGGTGGCTTGGTCAGCAATACTTGGAAGGAAAGTGACTGCCATGTATGCAACCAAAAACGAGTCAGAGCCACACTGGGGCTCTCCACTTCCATGTCCTGAATCCTGCCTCATTCCCAGGGCTCCTCACGCAATAGGCTTGCTGCAGGGGACAGCCAGAAAGTAGCTGAAGAGCAAGAAAGTCACGAAACCTACATCACTTTTGAGAAGTCATCGTCCACGAGGATCATGTTGGCAGCCTCTTTGCTGACGTCTGTCCCCGCTTGTCCCATCGCGATCCCGATATCCGCGGATTTCAGGGCCACGGCGTCGTTGACACCGTCTCCTGTCATTGACACCACAGCACCAGCCCTCTGCAAGGCCTGTGGGAGGGGAGAGGTCAGAGGCTCCCAAGCCGGAAGGCAAACAAGCCCTGTGGGCAATTTCGGAGTCTGTACTATTTGCTTTGCTCTTTTTATATTGAAAGATCGGAAGTGCTGTTTGGCTCTGAGGGTAAAACAGACCCGGCACCACACCGAGGACAAAACTCAGACCAAGAATTAGGAGATTGTTTTTTCAGGAGTGTAGGGAATCTCACAACTCCAGCAGAAGTTAGAAGAGGGGAGTAAAACCCTCAGAAATCATTCTCCTGACGTTATGCTTGCTAATACCTCACTAGTGCTTTTCAAATGCCCAGGCCAGGCTTGCAGGAGAAATCATAAAATCATAGAATCCTGGAATATCCTGACTTGGAAAGGACCCACAAGGATCATCAAGTCCAATTCCACAGCTAATACCTTCAGAGAAATAGTGCCAGTGCTCTAGCTGGGGTTTTACAGTCCTTTAGTTTGAGGTGATCCTGCTGGGGAAGACCAGGCCATGTAGAGAGCTGAGGCTCCCTCCCCCTTGTTTTTGTGAGGCACGCAATGAATTTTAGAGGCTCTTAGTACCTTTATTATTTTTAGTTTGTGCTTTGGACTTGTTCTGAAGAAAATGGAGACCTGAAAACAAAAAAAAGGACAAAATATAATCTCGTAGTAGATGGGAGCTGTTGGAAATAGGCCTGGTTTATGTAATCAAAGCCATTACATTTTGGACAGTGGAGGAGAGCTCTGCCTCTGCCAGTTGGTCCAGCTCTTCCCCAGACATGGCTTTCAGCTTCCCATTGCAGAGACCAATATTCTGTCCTGCAAAGAAAAGAGATACTCACACTCTAAATATGGGTGGGTTCTATAATCCCAGCAATGCTACCTGTGTCTTTTAAGAGTCTTACACTGAGATTTTGCCATTTCTGGTGCTAAAATAGCGGAATTAATGTACTGGAATTTGGCCCAGAGTTCATAGCTGCTCTATACCGCATTTAATATTTCAATGGAAAAGCAAAAACTCAGTGACCTTTAAAGTCTCTAGTGCACACACAAAAACGATGATAAATTGATTATTAAGGGATAAAACATTTGACTGATGTGACAGACGTACCACAGACCCTCAGGGAAGCAGCAAAGTTTGGTACCTATAGCCACAGCCGTTTCCAGGGCGTCTCCAGTGACCATCTTTACTGACACACCAGACTCAAACAGGACCTGAACGGCTTCTCTCACTCCAGCCCTTGGGGGATCAATTATTCCAACCAGACCTAGAAATGTTAGTTTGCCAAGTTCTGGACCTGAAGCCAAAGCAAGTACTAGTCATAGAGGAGAAAAAAGGAAGACAAGAGTAAATTGTTAATGAGGTATTTCCATGCTTTAAAAGAAACATTTAGAGAAGATATTGAATTGCGTGTTTTCCAGCAGAAAAGGCCGTTAAAATCAGACCTTTATTCATGACGATCAGATCTCGTATAGACACAAAAATTCAGTCCACCTAAATAATAGTTTCTCTGAATGAGAGCATTTCTGTTTGACAAATTTCTCTTAGGATTTCTTTCTTTCTGATTTGAAGCTGTCTACCACGTCTTCCCTACATGCAGATGGATTAAATCTGGACAGTGCTATGTTAAACCAGACACTATTAAACTACTAAGTTAAACAACAGCATTCCTGCAAAAACTTACACTTTTTTTAAAACCTAAAAATGCAAAATGTAAATTCAGTTCAACCAGTGAAACTCCCACCATGTAAACATCCAGCTCTGAACATTTTGTCTCTGTTCCTGGTTCATGCTCATTATCATTCAATCATTCTCAAATCACTCCGGCATATTTTGCCAGGGGTTCATGTCAGTGTTGCTTTGATGGTGGAATCACAAGCTGCAGCAGCTGCCTGAGTTAATCACTTCCCTTCAGAGCAGTAATTTGCCAGTGCCACGAGGGCAGATGATTTGGATATGGTAAATCAAGCGCTGCTCAGGAGATCCTAACCACAAAGCACGGGGTGGGAGAATATGTACATTAACTACACCACCTCCAGGTCCAGCTGCCAAGGCTTGTGCTCATCTCTTACCACCTGGGAATGGTGCCTGTGTCACTGTGGGAAAACATGAGATGTCTCTGAGGGGATGTTTCTGGTGATGGAGGAGGTGACACGTGTATAAAACTCCTGCGGGCTGTGCATGACAGGCAGCTGGGACCAGATCGACAGATTTGGGCCTAACAAAGGATTGAACCGAGCTTCAAACAGAAATCTCAATGCCCAAATCCACATTTGGAACTCCTCTCAAACTGGCTCTTTGTTGTTCTCTTCTCCAAAAGCAAAACTTGGCAGAGCAGCGCTTAGATCAGGCCCAGCACAAAGCTCTCCAGTGCATCACCCAGACCGTATCCCAGACAATCACAGCACTCCATGGAAGAGAAACATTCCCATTCCCAGTGCTTATTTTCAATTCCTTTCAAACTCACTAATTTAAACCCAGCCAAAAAAAAAAAAAACCACCCAGCA
>VZTI01004617.1:787125-808642 GCA_013397865.1 Struthidea cinerea
AAAAAAAAAACCACCCAGCAGACACAAGACACGGCCCTTAGCACTCTGACAAGTGCTGGGAAGAGATCATGAAAGTGATGCTAAGAACTGATGGCTTTAAACTGAAAGAGGGGAGATTTAGATTGGAGATTAGGAAGAAATTCTTCCCTGTGAGAGTGGGGAGGCCCTGGCACAGGGTGCCCAGAGAAGCTGTGGCTGTCCCTGGATCCCTGGAAGTGTCCAAGGCCAGGTTGGACGAGGCTTGGAGCAGCCTGGGACAGTGGAAGGTGTCCCTGCCCATGGCAGGGGTGGGATGAGATGAGCTTTAATGTCCCTTCAACCCAAATAGTTCTGGGATTCTGTGATGACAGAGCCTCTGACCATCCTAACCATGACAGAGCAGGAATGTTTTAGGCCAGATAACCCATGAGCTTAAGGGACATGGACAGTAAGGACTGACCTCGAAGTCCTGAGGAGCCCATTCGCTTTTCCTCCTGCTGGTAGAGGGCTTTCTGCTGGGGCGTGAGAGCCAGCGAGATGCCACTGCTGTTGTACAGAGAGCAGTACTGGATAACTTCTTCAAATGCTCCTTTCATAAAGTAAATATCTTCCTGATCCTTTAGAGCAAGGAGAGAATACACTTTATCCAAAAAAAAGGAGCACAGTTTAAATGGATAAGTCTTTAATTGTAGGTAGAGAAGATCCTGTTTCCTCTTTCACCTGTTTCAAGAGATGCCCAGGAGCATCCATGTATTATGGATAGGATGGGATATTTTTGCTCTGCCCATTTTTCATGTTCAGCCCTCACAGACAGCACGGTGATGAAAAGGTTGGTGAGTTTTTAAACCAGAGCACAATATCAGCCAAAATGAGCTCCTTAACCCAGTAAGGCATAAAGGGCCAACCTTTTCTCCCAAACACTGGATCTCTCCCTCCCTGTCAGTTCTTTCTGAACAGCTTTTGTTTTCCTGCTCAAACCACTGTATGGAAAGTATTCCCTCCTCCCATTCAAACAGTTTTACAAGCTAAAATTCCACCCAAGCTGGGAATTTTGAGGTTTGTTCCGTTTTCCCCCGACATAGTTAACTCCTGCAAACATTATTTGCTGAAGAGATACCATTTCATGCCCATTGTTGGGGTGCACAATTAGAAACATGAAACCAGCCCCTGCCTCTGTTTGCTTTACCTGATTTTTCAGTGTGCATTTCACAGCCATCCACTTCTGCTCGGAGCTGAATGGGATTTCCTTCTTTCTTACATAAATGTCCTTTATGTCAGCTAATTCCATCTGAAGCAAGGTAAAACAAAAAGAGCACTGTAAGGCTGGGCGTTGCCAAAGCCTGGATATATTTTCCATATCACAAGGATTGACTGTTGACCGTGTCCTTCCAGGCTGTCAGATACCACAGAGCTCAAGAGAAAGCACGAGGAGAGAATAATTAATATTTCAAACCCATCTTTTGTTTTTGGTGCCTGATATGGGATAAATTAAACTGGAGTTTGAAGCTTGATTCCTGTTAAATTTTGCAGGAATTAGGGAGCTGCCCTGCCTTTTTGTGAGAGGATCCAGTCCATTCCCTAAACCTATGGCAAAGCAATGGGATGAGCAGATTTCTGGGGTTCTTTTCTGGGTTATTTCCCAGCAACTCTACTTGAAAGAAGAAAGGAAATAGCAAACAGCTGAACGGTCAGTCGTGGATGTGGTTTTGAATTATTTCCCGATGAATTACACTCAAAAAGCAATTCCCAATAAAACCTTTCAGTCCAAATCAACACAGTCCTGTCCTAGCAGTGTGTGTGGGTGTTGCAGTAAAGTGGGAGAGACTGGAAGCTACTTCTGATCACCTGCCCCAGCTCCCACCAAAACAAACATTTAAAAATAAACATAGGAAAGACAACCTCCCTCATATTCTGCTATTGCTTGGCCACTGAATGCCAGAGCAGGAGGAAGGTTTTAATTCAGCATTTAGGGACATGAAATGCCATTGTTTAAAAAAAGAAATTAAAAAAAATCGTGATTTCACTGCTAGAGTCACCAGCTTTAAAAGCAGGAGGTAAGATCAGATGTTTGGAGGTGCATCACTCCATCAGGGACCTCCTGTGCTTTAGAGCCCACCCGAGGGTGAGGCCTCAGGCTGGGTGACACTGCTGAGGTGATACCTGGAGGTGTTTTACAGCTCTGCCTGGGAGTGTGAATGCAATATTCATAAAACCATCTTGTTTTACATTTTCATGGCTAGGAAAAAAGTGAAATCTCGCAGGTGAGCCAAAATGAGGGTGACCCTCTGCCATGCAACCTGGCCTGGCCTGTAGCTGCTCATTTTTAACTCTTGCTTTCCTCCTGGGCTCTTAATTGGCATGTGCAGGAAATAGAAAATGAGCTGCCCAGTCTGAGCCCAAAAGAAGTGCAGAACCCAGCCTAACTGCAGGATTAACCAAGCCACACGATGATTGCTGCCAGCACAGAAGCTCAAGGAACGTGTCCATGACTAAAGGCTGACTGGGAGAGGTAACATCCATGACCTTGGGCAGAGGAGACAAGGAAAGACTAAAACCAGTCTGGGGAATTTAAAGCAGTCTCACTCTGCTGCCGGACCGAACAAATCCAGCTTGTATTTATTTATTTATTTATTTATATATTTATTTTCATTTCAGGAAAATTTTAAACTCTAAGGATCTTACCTTCATTGCCAGGGCAATGAGAGCTCCTTCGGTGGGTTGTCCTATCACACTGTTTTTCCTGATAATGGCGTTGTTGACTACACAGCCAGCCTAGGGAAAGGGACAAGTTTACATGGAATATTTTTTTCATTACTGAAGTCACAGCTTTTTCGTCTCTTTAAATGAAATAGTGAAAGATTGGGGAACGAAAGGAGTCACATCCCAAAAGTTTTGAGAAAAGATTTCCCCACAGCAGCATCTCTTGAGATCAGTTCTTGTGTTTTCTAAAGCCACTTAATCCATAAGATATGCCAATATTCTGGTAAAGTATTATGCTTTGGATAAATTAACATCAAGAAAACATGAGATACATCTAATGAGATTGATATATCATGAAAATGAAAGCTCAGTCTCTCCCACTATTGTTTCTAATGTGCAGTATGAATAAAACAGGACCTAATCTCCATTTGAGATTCCAGCTCAAGTCATTTCATCACCCAAACACTCACTTTAGCCTACAGCTGAATGTTCAAAATTTTATGTAAAGCTGACACAAACCCAGAGACCATCACAATACATTTATAAATTGACTGTGTAACTGGCTAATGTCTAGAATCTGTGCACATTAAAAACCTGACCGTGGTTAATTGTATTGGTCTCTCCTCTGCCAGAACTGTATTTTTATCCGGAATATCATTGACTCCTGAAGCTGATGGCTCTGGTCTCTCTCTGCATGTCTTATGATCACTGCCTTTCACCCATAAGCTCCAGGAATTACGTCACGCTCAGTCTTTCCATGAAAATGTTTTAGCAAGACAGCCCATTTTAGAATTACCAAAGGGTTTTTTCCGCACTAATTATCCAAAGTCATTTGTGCATCTGAAAATTGAACGTAACTAGGATATGCTGGTTCATAATTTATACTCACCTCCACGAGTTTCCCAATGGAGATGTTGGAAAATTCTTTAAGAATCTCCTTGGACGGCAGAAGATAAACATTTCCTTCTCCATTGTAGCCCACCCCGCTGACCTGAGGGAGGGAGAGAAAGATGGGAAATTTCCCCTGTGCCAGGCAGGACTGGACTGCAGATGCGTGCAGGGGGCTGCACTCAAGAAAATTCTCATTTTTAAGGAGTGCAGGGATTCTTCTTTCTGTCTGAAAGCAATGCCTAAAGGAAAGGCTGCAGACAGTGACAATATCACATTAAAATGGCTTTATAGTGACAAAAGGAGTCAATTTGTCCTATAGGGAATTTGCTTGCCATGATTCCACAAGTCTCCTGCAGCCCTTTGGCAGCAGTGGCAAAGGGTTTGTTCAAGCCCTGCCCTCCTCATGACTGCCTTATCTCTCCTCTGCCTCACATTTTGCATTTTTCCCTCACTTTGTGCAGAGAGGAATGAACCAAACAGAGAATGAAGCTGCTCCTATAATAAATATTCCCACAGCAGATGGACCAGCAAGGCTCAGTGGCAGGTTTCAGTGTTTACAATAATCACAGGTTGTGCCAATGGGTATCTCTGTGGTACCTGGGCAGGTTTTTGTACCCTCAGCCCCACCTCTGCCTGCCCCGGGGCTGCAAAAATCCCTTCTCTTTAAGGGAAGGTGCAAGAAACTGCTTGGTTTGGGGCTGGCCAGCCTCCCTCATTTGGGTCTGACTGAGCCAAAGGCAAATTCGGTGCTGCTGAATTCCAGCAGGAAAGCCTGGATTCCTGCCTCATCCCTACCTCTGCCTGGCAGCCGTCCGAGGTCACGAGCCGGGTCACTGTCATCTCGTTGGCAGTCAGAGTGCCCGTCTTGTCCGAGCAGATGACATTGCAGCAACCTGGGGCAGGAATGGTTTTAATCAGAACTGATCAATAATGCAGCCCAGCAGTGAGACTGAGAAGAGGGAGAACGAGTTTCACTGACGTGGTTTAAACCGCACCGGGGAAAGGGAGAAAAGATCAAGAAATGGATGAGCTTCCTAAGGGGGAAGGAAAGGATTTGAGGGCACATTGGGGCACCAGGAGCATAATTCAGGTGTGAGATGTGGTAGGAGCCATCTGAAGAGGGTCACGTTGTTTTGGTCAACGTTTCTGGGTTGCAATATCACACAACAGAGCAGCTGCTCTATTCCAAAAAGACAGCCCCAATCCCCACTCAGCCAGTTAAGCCTTGCTTCTGTAAATCAGGAACAGCAGCCCTTCCCTGCCTCACCAAGGGACTGTGAGAGGAGATGGGTTAAAGACTGTTACAAAAAATACTCAAAGATCAACTTCTAAGAGCAGAAACTGCCCCTTTGCTCTGCTTGGTGCCAGCCCTGATCCAGTAAAGCACATTTTTCCAGAGCCCATTTACAAAATACCTCAAAAGGGTGAATTAGCAGAGCCACCACATTCCAGATAGTTTCCATTCCCAAGAAGGGGGGAAATTACTTTCATACAAAACAAGAATCAGGCTCCAGCTCCCTTCTGAGTCTGAATAACTTCCCTGGCTCTGGAGGTGATCACAGTGCTCAGGCACAGACCCCATGAGCACGATGACCTCCAGGTAAAAACCTGGAGAGAAACTAAAGCGGATTGGGCTGCAATGAAATGAACCACAGTTTTGAAGGATTAGCAGAGAGCAAAGCTGTGACCTCCAACACCTCATTTTTAGTTACTGATAATTAAAGAAGAAGGATTGTTTTTCTCCTCTTCAGAAGTTTAACAGACAGTTTTGGCTGTGCCTTCTCTGCACCTGCAGTTCCGCCTCCGTGGGCGCAGCCCTCCCAGAACGAATTCCCTCACGAGGGAAAAGCCGTTTCAGATGGCCTGGGTCAGGGCAGACACAATAAAATCAGGGTGATAAGATTCCTTAACTGCAGAACAAACACGGGCAGTTCAAACAATAGCAGTGTTTCCCTAGAGGACGGGTTCTAGCTGCAGGATCCGGCCATGCAGCAGATTTTGGGAACTGCACGGACCAGGCTTGGTATTTAGTGTGCATTTAATGAATGGTGCTAAACAGACATCGTGTCTCCTCCCTCACATCCCTGCTACCCTGACCCGGGTCAGAGCAGCAAGGCCTGCAGTACAGCCACCTGGGAGTAAGGGACAAATTGAAGACAAGGGGAGGTGGAAGAACAATTCCATCCCAGTCCGTTCTTCCCTGCAGCTGTGAGGATGTGCTGGATGCCTTCTCCAGGTCCCCTCTGTCCCTCTCTCTGTGACTTTTTGGATATCAGGGAGATGGCCACGCAGCCTGCAGAAGGATAGATGGCTTTATTTATGCTGCCAAGCTTGACTTGAGGGGCTGGGAGGTTTTTTAGCCAGACACTGAGGAAGTGGACAGGATGGATCTGCAGGAGGATCCCAGAGCATGGAGGGGAGGGAGAAACAAAGATTTTAATATAATACATGTCTGCAGAGGGGCTCTGCTCCCCCCGGCCTGGGTTGCACCATTCCAAGCATGTGCCTGTGTTCATATCACAAAATAAGGGAAAAGGGTGAGAAACACAGGGGAGAAAATATATTTAATTCTGAGTGGGCTGCTCTGTCCCAGTAAGACTATTCCGAATTTATTTATCTGGATCAGACCAAAGCTCTCAAGGCCAGCCCGGATTTTGGAGCTCAGATTTTGGAGCCTGGCAGGTGGCCAAGCCTTGTGGCCCCTTTGCAGCCTTACCTAAGGTCTCTACGATGGGCAGCTTCTTCACAATCACCTTTTTCTTGGCCATGCGCAGCACTCCCAGCACCAGGGTGACGGTGACCACGATGGGAAGGCCCTCGGGGATGGCAGCCACGGCCAGGCTGGGGACAGCAGAGACACAACAGCCTCAACACAGGGCCCAAACCACAAGTACTGACCCAAAGCTGCCAAAGGGACACTCCCAGGGCTGAGTTTTCCTACGGGGCTCGATGGGATAACCGCTGGGACTGCCGGCACGCTGCAGATACAACAGCAGGATATTTATCCTGCCCTTCGACCTTTTCCTGGATGGTTTTGACAGAGCAGTTATTTTTCTTCTTCACGTTGCCAAAGAGCCTTAATTTCTGGCTAAGTAGGGATTTAGAGGCTGGATTTCACTTCATTTATTTAACTTTCTGAGGACGGCAGTTGAATATTCCTTGGCATCAGGGCTCACATGTTAGCCGCTGGCTCCTGGCCGCTTGCAGCCCCCCACCTCCTCTCTTACCCCACTGTGGGGGGACAGACCCAGCTCCCCAGATGTCCCCACCATCAATCAGAGCAACACCAAAACCCGCAACACCTGATATGCTGGAAAAATCCAGCCACAGTCTGTATATTTGATATTAGATCTTCCTTGGGGAACTCTGAATGCTTCCAGGTATGTGCAAAATGTAATCAAGGACGGCTTGCAAAACCATAAACTGCCCCCCAAAACTCAGGATTAACCACTTTTCTTGGCCACCACACCCCCCTGGGAGACAGGAAGGTGGCACTGAGCCAGTTTGGCTTCTCCCACCTGGGAGGGTTTTTTTTGTTTCCATAGAACACTTCTTTTTTTTTTTAAGAATTGATTTTAGAGCCATGGCAACATCAAGTTAACAGGTTTTATGGGCACTACTGAAAACACATCTTTTATTATGTTTGATTAAGAAGCTGTGCATGCTTTTTTATCCTGTATGAGGTGTGCATTCCTTTCTTTAGACGTAAATGCAGCAGGAACAGCAAAGAGTGATATTTGCTGTTGGTGCACTCCCACTAAATTCACAGCACAGATAGGAAAGGGCATTCACAGCAGGATGAGGAGGAGATGCCAGGGAAGATTTTCCAGATGCCAGTTTACAAAATTAAATAACCCTTCAAGCTTGGTTTTGTTCTCCTCCACTCTGTTTAAACCTCACATTAATTTCAGCAGTGCAAGAGAAATATGTATTTATGAGAGGTTTTACTCAAGCTCTCCTTTGTGAAATGTCCGTTGTTTCGAATGGGGAATTCCTTGGGACATTTCATTAGAAATCAAAGAGAAAAGCCCAGTCCTCACCTGACTCCAATGGTGAACATGCTGAGGAGACGCTTGCCTTGCCACCAGCCAATGAACATTATCAAACCTGGGGCGGGGGGAAATCATCTGATTAAAAAAAGAACTTCAAAAATCTCTGACCTGTTCTAGCTGTTGTTGCAGAACTAAAAATGCAACGAGGCACCCAGACCTCTCATTCAGTGGTGTCTCTGCTCGAACCCCCAAGGTCCAGGTAACCCACACCCACAAGTGCTTTTGGAAAAGCAGCTGTGGAGCACGGAGGGATCCCACAGCCAACCCTGCCAGTGTGAGCATTGCATCCCACTCACCGATTATCCCGAAGGAGAACAGCGTGAGCTGCTTCCCCAGCCTGTCCATGCTCTTCTGCAGAGGTGTCTTGGGAGTCTGGAAAAATGAGAGATTACTGGGTTATCTTTGGTTGTTGTGTGGGATCAGAAGATGATGGTCAGCCCAGAACAAGTGACCCACACAGTCCTGGTTATCAATACATGGTCCCTGCAGTTTTCTTGTGCTTTTCCCACCCTCAGCCCCTCAGCAGGGTCTGTTGGGCACAGCCTGTCCTGTCCTTCTCTGTCAGACACTTTGGTGTCCCTCAGTCACACGGGCATCTTGTGGCAGAAGCAGAACTGAACCCAGAGCATGAAACCCTTGGGACTGCTCCTGCTCACAAGCTTTCATGCAGGACACGCAGCATTTCCCCAGACACGGGCTGGGTTACCTCCTCAGCCTGCATCATCTTGAACACCTCGCCAAACTGGGAATTTTCACCCGTGCCAATAACCACGCCCTGGAAAAAAGGCAAAAAAAGAGATGGGGGTGAGAAAATCTAGAGAATCCCAGACTGGTTTCGGTTGGAAGGGATCTTAAGCCCATCTTGTTCCACCCCTGCCATGAGCAGGGACAACTCCCACACTCCAGGCTGCTCCAAGCCCCGTCCAACCTGGCCTTGGACACTTCCAGGGACCCAGGGGCAGCCACAGCTTCTCTGGGCACCCTGTGCCAGGGCCTCCCCACCCTCACAGGGAAGGATTCCTCCCCAATATCCCATCAAACCTGCCCTCTGTCATCCCCCCTTTTCCTGTCATTTCATGCCCACACCAAAAGAATCTGCAACCAACGCCCAGGAGAAGAGCAATGATGTCAGGACTCACTTTTCCCTTCCCGTAGCGCACCAGGGTGCCCATGAAAACCACATTGCTCAGCGTGGTTATGTCCCCAGCTTCCAGCAGCACGCTGTCAGTCTTGTTGCAAGGCTCAGCTTCTCCAGTAAAACTGGATTCATCCACCAGCAGATCTGTAACCTAATTAACAAGACGCATTTCTGGCACTGTTAAGACGAGGAATTCCCCAGCCAGGCTTGTTTACAGCTGTGTTTACCTCTATGAGCCTGAGGTCTGCAGGAACCCTGTCACCCACAGACAGGTAGATGATATCTCCAGGCACCAGCTCTCGTGCTAGAAGGTGCTGCAGTTTTCCTTCCCTTAGGCTGCACGAGGCAAATGGAAAAAAGAGGAAAGGGAAGCAGGCTGTGAGGTTTTTATTCCTTCCACAGGCTCGGGAACGTGGCTGGCAAGAAAGCAAGGAGCTTTGCCCCAAAGAGCTTCTAATGTAAATAAGAACAGAAAGTCTTCATAGCAATGAGCAGAGGATTATGTTCAGTTTGGGCTCGGTTTTAATTGGTAAACAGAATTTAATTCGTAAACAGATGGGCAGGTTATGGATGATTTACATTTCATAAGTGACTTAAACATTATTTATACAGTAGAGAGGAGCAACAAGGAGTTGTGCTTTCATGCTTTAAATAATGAATTGCAGATTCTTGAACCTAAAAAGAGGATTTTTAAAGCTAGAATTACCCCAGCATTCCACTATTGCATTCAGAGTGGAGCCTTCCAGGCAGCTGGATGCTTCTGGTGTCATATCATAAATAAATAAAGAACCAAGTGGGCTTTGTAAGCTCCAGGGTGAACTTTGGACCAGAGGAAAACCCCACACCTCTTCGGCAGGGCACGGCTTCCCTGAGCCTCACAATTTATTTCTGTTGGCCGTGACAAAACCGACTTGCAAAGACATTAGTAGGAAAAACGTTTCCTGTAATTTCGAGCACTGATAACAAACATCAGAGCTGCGGGGAAAGTGGTGTCTGATCCACCCTGCAGCTGCTCCGTGGGCTGTGACCTGGCTGTGCCTGTGCCCGACACGGGGGTACAGCAGCAGGTAGGACAGGAGCCCCAGCCCACCCACACCTGCACTCAGGTGCTGCTTTGTGCCCATTCCTCTGGGGAAAAACTACCCTAAAGCAAAAAAGATATACACGAGTGAGGTTTTTCTTGCCTGGGGAGACAGTGGCATGCAGGATGCTGAAGGGATGTGGAGCTTTTCTGGGAGCCTCCTGTCCCTCAGCATTTACTTAATTCCACTGAGTGCCTACTTCTTATTTCTAATTTTCCTAATTTTTTTCCTAATAATTACAAAAAAAAACCTCCTAATAATTTCTGATCGTTAGTGATTATTTCATCCCCCTTCCCTGTGACCTATAGCTGCACCCACTCACTGCGCCATCCCTCCCGACACCAGGTTCTCATTATGTGCACGAGAGCCTGAAACAATTTTATTTTCCCGTTGGTCCTGCCCTCTTAGCCCCACTCCTGCTGCAGGGAGGTCTCACCAGTTGCACTCGGGGGGCACCAGCTTGTTGAGTTCTTCCAGGGATTTTTCCGAGCGATATTCCTTTGAAACGAGAAGGGAGAAGAAAGCCAGGTTACAGGAGAGGTCTCTGCTGACAGCCACGGCCACGGAGCTGAGCTCTGCAAAACCCACCTGGATGAAGGCCACGGTGACCACGATGAGCACAGCCTGTGGACAGAGAGGGGTTACAGGTGTGGGCACAGAGAGACGGGGTGGGATGCAGGACAGGGGACACCACCACGGGGATGGGGGACAGGGGACACCCACCATGATGGTGGAGGACAGGGGACACCCACCACAGGGATGGGGGACAGGGGACACCCACCATGGGGATGTGGGACAGGGGACACCCACCACGGGGATGAGGGACAGGGGACACCCACCATGATGGTGGAGGACAGGGGACACCCATCATTGTGATGGGGGACAGGGGACACCCACCACGGGGATGGGGGACAGGGGACACCCACNTGAAGGCCACGGTGACCACGATGAGCACAGCCTGTGGACAGAGAGGGGTTACAGGTGTGGGCACAGAGAGACGGGGTGGGATGCAGGACAGGGGACACCACCACGGGGATGGGGGACAGGGGACACCCACCATGATGGTGGAGGACAGGGGACACCCACCACAGGGATGGGGGACAGGGGACACCCACCATGGTGATGCTCGCGGCGTCCTCGTACTCCTTGGTGATGACACTCACCAAAGCTGAGGCCAGCAGCAGGAGGATCAGGGGGTTTTTGAACTGAGGACACAAGAAAAATATGGAATGAGAGGTGCTGAAGCTGAGCTGGCTGCAGATGCCATCAGGAGGGATCCCTGTGTGGTCTGGCTGCAGGGACCTTCCTTGCATCGTGGTCGGGCTTCAGGCACAGGTGATGGGTGTGGGACCAGCAGGACAAGGCTCATCCCAAAACACATGACTTCCCTCCCTTTCCCCCTTTTTGTCTGCCTTTGCAGACACGCAGCACAGAGCTGGTTCCAAAAGCTTCTTGATGCACAATAAGTACAAACAAAACCTTTATTGTCATTTCAGAATCTGAAACCAGAAATCCTCTTTCTTCTTCTTTTTCATTTTTTCTTTAATTAATCTGCTCAAGTCTTCACTGGACCGAGGGCTGTGAGGGTCAGGTGCTCACTTGTTTCACTTTTAAACAGAGATTTTAAGGCCCCTTTTCCTACCTGAGAAAATTACAGCTCTGTTTAGCTGATGTGGGAATTGATGGAAAGGAATTAAATAGATAAAGATAAATCTGCCTGCTTTGTGCAACAAATGTGTGGTGATGCTCGGCAGGAAAGCCAGGATTTAAATCTACTCCTTGCTGGAGCCAAAGGTGAAAGTCCCTCCACTCCTCTTTAGAAAACCAAGGCAAAGGGGGATGCTTGCAAAAACAGCAGCTGGAAAAAGCCACAGCAAGGGCCTGCTGAGGGGTGATGCTCAGGGGCAGGGTGTGAACGGTGCGAGACCAGAGGCACCAAAAGGTTGCAGGAGGATCAGAGATGCACCGAAGAATCCCTTGGGTGCCCCTGTAGGAGAAAATGGTTCTGAAGGCTGAGCAGAAAAAACACCATCTCACTTTTTATCAGGAATAAAAGAATCCTTGGAGAGACTTAGGGTTGATTACCAAAAGCTAAAGAATATCAATCATATCGAAAAAAGGAATAAACCACGAAATAAAAATGAAGTCTTTCAAAGCAACTCAAATCCTTGTGATTCAACTAAGGAGGACGAAAATCAGCCAAATCACTGGTTGGAAATGAAAAATAGAAACAAACAAACAAAAGGCCCTTCTTTTTTGGTTGAAAGCTCTCAAAGAGAGGAGAAAGATGCATTAAATACTGACGAGAAATAGTTAATAAAAGAAAAGCTCAAGGATAACTCAGCTGGGGAAAGAGAAGACAGCAAGTATCACTCTCTGCCTGGCTTTCTGGGGGCAGCTGGTGTGAAATTGTGGATGTCAGCAGCACATGGCACCGTGTGTGAATGTCTCTGTCACTGGTGTATCACTGACAGAGACCCTAAAACTCCCCTGAGCTCCACGGCTGCCCCTTTTCTGGAGGGACAGCCAAAATCAGAGCATCTTCCAGCTACCACTGGCTCTCCTCAAACCTTTCACGATTTTACCACTTGCCTTAAAGGGAATAAATATGCTCCAGCAACCAGGCCCCTGACCTACAGCATTTGATTTGTGGGCTGTGTGGAGATAAACAGGTTCATTTCTATTTGAAGATGTTATCTGCACCCTTGGAGAGCTGCAAAGGAACCTCACAGTGGTTTTCCCAGGAGAAGGAGCCGTTCCTGTGTCCAGAGCACAGCCTGTTCCAGGGCTCAGTCTCTGGAAGTACAAATCCTGAATATTTCAATGCACACACACGCTCAGAGCAACCCAGCCAGGTTTTGTTTCTGCCAAGAAATGAGGATCTGTGCAGAAAATCCTTACCTGGTCCAGATATTTCTTCCATATTGGCTCTGCGTTCTCTACTGAAAATTCGTTCCAGCCGTGTTTTGACCGGCGCTGGAGCACGGAAAACTCAGAGAGTCCAGTCTGTAGGTCAACCTAGAGGGAAAAACCCCAAACCCAACCCAAACATTACATATTGTAGCTGTAGAAAACTTATTAAGGCAAATTTATATTAAACCCCTATAAGCAGACTGGACAAGATCTTCATGGCTCAGTCCCCCATGAAGAAAATGAATCTGTCTGCTGTTTTTCTGTTAAAATATGTATTTTTGTTAAACTATAAAATTTTACCATCAACCACCACAGAAACCCACAGAGGGAGCACAAGTTAATTTAAAAAATATCGGTATTTCCAAAAGGGAGAAATCATATCAGAGATGACAAATTAGAAATCTAAAATAGTAAAGGAAAGAACTAATCTCTGGTTGCACTGTGTATTTAAAGAGAAAATAAAAATAAATACACCCCGACAAAATTCAAAGGGAACAAAATGAGAAGGGATGAAATCTATTCTGCCTGGATTTAAAAAAATAGTGAGGTAGGAAATTAAAATATAGCCAAGCACCAAAGCTTTTCCTGACTTTGGGGACCCTCGAGCCCAGAAAGGAGAGGATTCACCCCACAAAAAGGCAGAGGAACTGGACGCTCCGGGAGTTTGCAAGTCAATTAAAGACTGATTTTGCTGCTCAGGCCCTTCCCACAGGCAGATCCCACATTCCCAAAGACCTGCACAAACCCTTACGTTTAGAGCTCTTGCCAAGTCCTCCTTGTGGCATTTACAGGCGTCCTTCGGGGGCAGGACTGCCACCTCCTTCTCCTGCTCGATTATCTTCAGCTCGCACTCCTCATGGGGCTGGGTAAACAAGGCAAAGCAATCCTTAGGTGAGTTAATTAAACAGTTAATTAAAGCTTTTCAGCACCTCCTGGCTTCTTCCCTTAATCCCGTTCCCTTCCCTGCCCTTGCCAGCTGTGTGCCAGTCGCTACACCGCTTCCCAAATCTCAATGCTTTGATACCAGCTCTAACTAATCCTGAGCACAGCCCCAAAGCTCGGGGCACGTTCTTGTAGGGGGAGAGAGGCCGGGAGGAGCTGGGGAACCAAAGAAGAGAAGCTCACGGCGCTGATCAGGAAAGGTTCAGGCTGTGCTGTCTGAGGTGTCCCGTGCCAGCGTCTCACAGCCCAGACTCGATGCTCAGAGCAAGCAGAACACCTTCCCCCTTGTTAAAAGCATAATAAATGAACTGAAAACGTGAGCTAGAAATGGGAGCCAGAGGGAGAAGCAAAATCTCCCCTCCCACCTCCAGGGCTGTTTTGCTCCACCACTGACCCTGCAGCTGCCTCCAAGCAGGACAAACCCTTCCTGCCCCATCCGGGCAGCCCAAGCCCTCGGCATCCCAACCTCTCCCTTTCAATTTCCTTCATTTTCTTCTCTAAAATGCACTTCCCAGAGCAGCAGCATTCCCAAAATCCCTGCCAGGCCCAGGCTGTGACCACTACTGCAGGCTGAGTACAGAGAGGGAGAAATCTCACCCTTCCCAAGGGACAGGAGTTCCATTCCCTTTTCCCTTCATTCATAAAACACAGGAGTGTCTGTTCATTAAGAAAGGAGCCCCCCGAGAGCGTGGCAGGAATTTGGCTCCGGCTCCCCACTCCCAGCACCCTGGAATGTTTTCTGTGGGAGGCACTCAGGTCTGGCTCATCCTCCTGCGCTGATATTTGGGGAATTGGCCCTGCTGTGAATATTTGGGAGCTTTCTAGGAACATCCAGTGCTTTGCAATCTAAAGCCCAAGATAAACGCAGGAAATCAGAAATGCAGGAAACGTCCTTGGCTGTTCTCTCATGGAGTTGGTTTCAGTCTTGGGGCTCCTGGAGAGCTCAGAGCATCTCTAAGCCCTGCTCCTGGAACAGGCTTTAGCCATATCCACCTGTTGCAGCCCCCTTTTATGGCCATTTCCTGACCCACAGCTCAGCTGCCAACACGTGGGATGCCAGCACCCCCCTGCTCCCAGTGGGAAAGCACAGGAGTCTGGGACCCCTTGGTCTGGGCAGGGCTTATTTAGAGCCATTTTGTCCCAGGAACAACCTGCCTTTCCAATCCCTCAGCAATTTGCCCAAGATCTCCACGGATTTTCCTGCTCCCACCTTTCCCCCAAGCTGGTGACCACATTTTGCCTGAAGAAGCTGCAGCACTGCTCCCCTTCTTCAGCCATTCTAGCACTGGATATCACCCTTATTTCCCCATCTCCTTAACAAACCTCTCTAGAAGGGACAAAAACACCCCTTCCACGTTACAAACTCGTGATTTATATCCCTGTTTGTGTGCCCTGGGTGTATAAATCCATCAGTTCCCTATAACTTTGTTGACATCCAGACACTGAAATCCCAAGAGCCACTTAGGGAGATGGAAGGGTTTGGTGGGAAGGAAACACCGGGATGGACATATCCCTGCATTCATTCCCATCCTGATTAATGTGGCCTCTCCAGGCTCCTCTGTGCTGCAGCTGGCACACACAGGTATCAAGGTACAGCTCTGCCCTGGAGGAGTTTAAATTTTAATGAAAGCAGCTGGAGGGCAGGAAGGGACCCGGACACGAGGATAACATGCCTGCAGTCCCCAAGGGCAGCAGGGGAAGCAGGACCCAGCTCTATCAGCAATATTTACCTTCAAAAAGGTGTGGAGGAAATAAACGACAAAGGCCCTGGATGTGCCTGAGCCATCCGTGGTTTCTCTAGAAATGCTGGCAGCTCCCTGCTCCTGCCAGCCAGGGCCCGTGACAGGAGCAGCTTTATTGGGATGAGTTAACTTGCACTGCTGAGCCTACACCTGTCAGGGATTTTCCCTCGTGAACGTGGCACAGCTTTTCCCACCAGAGCAGCCCCTGCAAGGCAGAGGTTGGAAATGCATCAGCGTGGCCCCATCTCCTCCTCCCCTGGATGTGCTGCCAGTGCAGAGTCCCTGTGCCCCAGTCCCATCCCACCCCCCCCCACGGATGCTGGGCACCAGGCAGTGTCCTGTGCCAATCTCCTCACAAACAAACCTCTCCTTGGGCATTACTGGCCTTCGTGTTTACACTGCAAAGCAGCTGTGGGTTATCCACAATATCCATTTACATTTACAACCTTTATCCTTTCGGCCCAAGAGCACAGACTCCATGCAGCAGGGCAGGGAGGAGTAACACAAGGATAATTATCAGTTTATCTATTGCTTTGCAAGATCAGGAGATACTGGAGGCTGTAAAGAGCAGCTGGCGTGGCTGGGAGCCACCTTGGAGGTACCTGAGCATCCCTCATCCTAAAACAATCCATCGGTTGTCCCGCTGAGCAGCCCACGTGGAAGAAAGGGAGCATGGGGCTCTCTGCAGAGCACACAGCCCTTTTTGTGTACTCTGGCAAACAGCCCAAAATATCAGTTCTCGGGATTTTCCCCCACCTCTGCCTCTGCCGAGGCTTTGCATATCCTTTTCCCTGTCTTATGTTACTTTGGACCAGCTAATGGAGTGTGATCCGGAGTGGGCTGGGTTATTTAGTCTACATGAAGCCTTTCCAAACATTAAACTTAATCCCTGCCAAAAATACGACAAATAAATCAAACCATTCTCTGCAAAGAGACTTCTACATTTCTTTTTTTGGGCGGACATGGCAGGAAAAAGACCTGTGTTCCAGGGGTGCAGGCAGAATCCAGAATCCAGCCTAGAGCAACGCTCAGCCCTGCAGGTGAGGGGCTGCCTTGCTGGGCTTCCCTATCCAAGCTCCTTTCCCACCCTGGTTTCAGCACCTCCCACACAGTTTCTCACTGCCCTGTTGCACATCTATCACAGAATTCCAATACTTTTTACGTGAAACAAAGATCTGGTCCCCCTGCTTGCAGATAGAAACTTCAAAACAGTCCCTTTGATTGTTGAAAAGGCCAGAGGTTTTCCAGTAAGGCTGATTTGAAGCACCCACCTGCAGCCCCTCAAGAGTCCTGCCCTGGACTGTGCCTGCTGGGGGTGACCCTGGTACGTGGTCAGAGGGAAAAGGGGATGTAAAGAAGCAGCGCCCAGGCTTTTCTCCCACCTTCACACACACAGGGACGTGTGACTGTGCACATGCACACACTCTGGGATGCCCAGAAGAAAAATCTCTAGTTGTTCTTCAGATTTCTGCAGGAAACACACAATTCTCGTAAACTAGATCAGCCCCACTAAAATTCCCCTGATTCTGAATGGGGCACTGCAGCAAAGGAGTTAAACCATGCCCAGCAGAGTCTGGACACAGGCTGGGCATGGGCTTTGATGTGCCTGGTGAGTGTCCTGCCAGCTCCAGGTAACACCATGGCCGCAGGTGAACTGGCCATCACCCCACTGGGGCGACAGCACTGGGGCTTTCCTTCACAGCCCACTTTGGACATTTATCCTGGCTGCAGTCCCATCAGATCGCCCGGACTCACACCTTTAAGACCGAGCACAATGCTTTGACCAAAATATTTAAGATCTGTAAGGTTGAAGGTGCTCTGCAACTATTTTCAAGCAAAGAAGCAAAATGCCATCAAGTAGGGGAAAGATGAGTCATTTACCAGCCTGAACCATACCCTGAGAACAAGTCCTTGGTTTACCAAGTTCCCATTTTCATTTTACACTGCTGTCTGCTTCCTACCCGGTGCCAAAGCTCTCCTCACCTCACTCTCCTGTTACACACAGACCACTCTCTGCATGGACCAGAGCTAAAATTCAAGAGGGATTTAGATTTGGAAGTAAATACCTGTCACTATTTATTTTGGCACAGCATAAATGGTGCAGCCTAAGAACAAGCCAGACTAATTGCCAGTGGCCTCCTGCCTACGTGCAATTGGAAATCTCAGCTTCCCACCAAGCCAGGTTACAGAGACTTTCTGTAACCTCATCAAGATCTTCTTTTCCTGGGATTTTGAGCTCTGTGTGAGCAGTGCAGAGCAGCATCACCTGATGCACAGGGGAAGAGTTCAATGTCTTGTTTTCTTCTCCCTGTAACACTGACCCACCCCACACTGGACAGACAAGACTCAGAAAGGGGATTAGCTGAAATAATATCTGGGAAAGGCCTCAGTCAGTCAGGAAAAGCACATGAATCTCTCCAAGTGTGTGGATGGAGCTCGTTGGGATGGGAGTGAGGGCTAACCCCATGCGCTGGAGGAATTAGACAAGCAGGGTTCACGTGGCGGAGCACCCAACCAATCTGCCATGTGGGAGAAAAAATGGGGCTTGAGCCATGGAAACCTTGTGCTGAGCAAGTAACCAGGTAATCCCAGACCGGAAGATTTTGTGGCGGAAAACCAAGGAGAACAACAAATTTGTCACCCAAACCACCACTGGCCACCCTTTGGTCCATCTGCGCCGAGGACTGGCAGTGCGAGCGGGGAGGGGACATCAGGGCAGCATTTTTCAGGAAAGGAAAGCAGCACTTCCAGGTGGGCTCTGCAGGTCTGAGCCAAAACTCTCCTTGGCCGTGGGTTACCCACCCTGACTGCAGCAACAGCTCAGAGGAGAGCCCGAGGGGCACAGCCCGAGGGGCACAGCCCCTCTGCCAGTGACCAGCACTGGTGGCAGGTGTACCCTGGGGACAGGGGGAGCCCTGCTTTCCATTTCCCCTATTGTGCCCACACTCCAGAGAGCTCCCACGGCCGCACTCCAGGGCTCTCCCACGCGCTTCCTTAGTTTGGAAGCTCCTCAGAGCAGGGAACAGAGTTCCTGAGCAGGATTGAGGCCTCAGCTCCGTGCCCTTGGATTATGGCACAGAAACAAGGCTCCCCATCACTCCCTGCCCCTGGCAAACACCATCCACCTCATCCCCGTGCTGCCGGGAGCCACTCGGCTCGCCCGGAGAGGGGACAGCGCAGCCACAGCGATCTCGAGTTACCGGTGGGACAAAGCAGGCGAAGTAGACAAAAGTAACCCCAATTACACAAACTATTTCAGCAGGTCCAGGCAAGAGGCACAGCCAATCCTCACCTCCTCTTCCGGCTCGCCGCTTCCCAGGGGCTGATATTTCTGCACGAAGCGGAGGAGCGACCTTTTCTGGAAGAGTTTGGTGAAACTTCCTTCGCCCATCTTCGCCGCGCCGCGCTGGGGAGCGCCCCGGGGGCCAGCGGGATGGGACCACCGGCCGCTGGCAGGGCTGGCTCCGCTTCCCCGGCAGCTCGGGAATACCTGCAGGGAGAGGCACCTGTCCCTGCCGCCAAGTCACGCCTTCCTTCGGCCGCCGGAGCCGGAGGGAGGGAGGTGCGCGCCCTCCGAGCCTCCCCGCGGGAGCTGCTCCCATAAAACCCGGCCGGGAAGGCTGGCTGTGTGTGACAGGGACACGAGGGAACCGGCTCGATGTGCGTGACCGGCACCTGAAGAGCAGGTTGGGGTTTCCTCCGCCCTCCGAAGGATTGCTGCGGGAGGAGCGTCGGAAGGCAGATAGGGAAGGTGTTTCGCCAGGGCTGTGAGTGCAGGGGCAGGACAGGTTACACGCACCGCCGAGCCTGTTTGTAAACTTCCAGGCTGGGATAGTCCTCCTTAGGAAACGCTCCAGTCAGCACAACGCCGGGATTTAGAAGTGTTTACATCAGGGAGAGGGCATGGATGTGTGATGTGGGGATTTGTAATGATCGTTCATCAAAACCACAGTGCTTCCTTCGTGCTTTCGTGGTGGACCCCAACGCACAGCTAAAGCTGGACTTCGGTGTCCAGATCTGGACTTCAATAATCCTTGTGGGTCCCTTCCAGCTCGAGACATTCTCTGGTTCTGTGATTCCGTGGTTGATAAAGTTCACTGGTTACATCACGCCCGAAGATTTATGGCTGCCTGTCAGGGAGCATCACGCTCTGGTTTGCCCCACGAGACCTACATCCTCCCCCAGGCACCATGACTGCGGGATCCACTTACCCTTAAACTGTCCCTGAGGTGTAAACTGTGAGATTAAGATCCTCCTTTGACAGTAAAAACTGCATCGAGGGAATAAAAGTCATTCCCAGCCAGAGAAAAATAGATGTGCAGTTTTCTGCAGGAGAAGAGTTTTCCCAAGGACATCCAGGTGACAGCTCTGGAGCAGTGGGGTGGTGACACCTGGACCATGATGAGGCCAAGCCCGCAGACCTCTGTGACAGCCCGTGGTACCCAAAACCTGGCCAGCCCTCGCCGAAGCGCTGCTTTTCCATGGAGCATTTCAGTGGAGCCTGTTTGCATCCCCCAGCTCCTGCCAGCTCCAGGAAAAGCAGAGGAGCCCTTGGGACATCCCACACAGCCACACCCGTGTCCCACCGAGGTGCTGTGGAGGGAGGGGCTTTTCCCAGAGCGAGGGGAAAACAAATCGATTGGGAAACACCCTGCAAGGAGCCGGGATCTTGTAAAACACAGCTGGGCCTTCCCGGCTCCCTCGGTTGAGCAACGCTTTCGCAAGGATCCCAGCTGGATGCGTCAGGCAGATGGAGGAAGTTCCTGCATCACCAAAACAGCGCTCCTGCCCGTGGGAAAGGATCCAGGGATAATGCTGGGCTCTGACTTTCGGGAATCTCACATCCAGGCCCTGCCCAGGGTTTAGGTAAGGTGTTTAGCCAGGGCTTGGAGCAGATACAGAGGGATTTGGGCTTTATCGTACGGGAATCAGGAGGTGAAACCTCTCTGAGCTCATTTACGCTCTTGAACTGGTCTCCCCCTTGTGCAGCTGTTCCAGGGACCTGGAGCACGTCCAGCTGGCTCTGCCAGCTCCTGACAAGGCACAGCAGCACTGCCTGGCAGGGAATCCCTTCTCCTGCCCACCTGAGCGTGCTTGTAGTCACCACAGTTTTAGGATCACTCCAAATCCTCGTGTTTCTGCCAGAAAAGTGGTGGAAAACATCTTCCCCCTCTGCAGGCAGGTAGGAAGAAAATTTCCCTTTGGTTTTGCTCTTGCTTTTCTCATCCCCAAATCCTCCCTCATCACCCATGAAGCTGCTGCCCACGAGGAGCATCCTGGGACTGTGCTGTGCACGGTGTGCCCATGGCCTGGGCAGCCCCAGCGTGGCTCTCATTAGCCACTGTGGCTAATTGAGCAACAGGCTGGTGCTTTCCTTATTTAACATCACCCCCTTGGCACAAACCTGCTGCTTGTAGAGACACATGGAGCTCCAAGTCCAAAAGACGGCCAAGAGGCCACACCCTGGGTTAGGGAGGGGGAGCAATGCACTGAGTGGGACTGACAGGAATTCCAAGACAAACAGGACGTGGAAAAGGAGAAAAACGAGTTGATGAGCACAATACTGCACCGTAACAATCGGTGCATGGTGGTTTATTATCCAGCAAACTGGCAGCTGGGGAGGAACAGCGTGGTTTGGGCTCAGGACCACATCCCTCCCTCTCATCTTTATGTTCCCTCTGTTCTGTTATGGGAAATTGTATTTGATGAAATGGGATAAACGCAGGGAAAAAAAATGTTGCTGTTTGCCATTCACTCTGAGAAATTGCTGAATGGCCTCAAGTTTCATTTTCTTGCTGCTGTTGATTTCTGCATGTCAGGAAATCTAATGAAAAATTAATGTATTTTGCTATCCCATGGCTCAGAAAATGCTGGGAATAAACTGAATCAAGATTATAATGTTAAGAAAACAACACTAATACAAGCTGTATTTCTTCACTCTATCATTTTCACGCTATAAAAACAAAACACGCAGCCCAATTACAGTGCCCTTACAGTATTTCCTATTTAATTGGATAATAAAGCTCCAGTTCTAAGTAGATTATTTAGAAAGCCTTTTTTTTTTTTTTTTTTGTTTTT
>VZTI01004617.1:824115-900574 GCA_013397865.1 Struthidea cinerea
GTAAATTTTCCCGTTTTTTTTTTTTTTTTTTTTTTTTTTTTTTTTCATTTCCATTTCCTCCATGGCCATCTCTAACACTCGTTCGGCCCAGACACACTAGGACAAGACCCAGCACCGTCCCCTCCGCTCCCACTAACTTGTTGCTGCCCCAGTTCCAGCTCCAGCACTGCTGCCGCAAGTGGATTTGGAAGCGGTGGCCGTGCTCCGTGCCCTGTGAAGCCTGCAGGCTGCCAAAAGCAGGCACAGGTGGTGCCACCGAGCGTCTGCCAGGGCGTGGGCAGCAGCTCTGCTCACAGGGGATGTGCCAGGCACGGCACAGCCACGGGAACGGATTTTTGGGATCGCCACCCTCTGAGGTGATGGCCACGCCGCTCTGGAACTGGGGTCGGGGGTCTCTGTGCTCCAGGGATTTACAGAGCCGTGGGCAATGCCACCACACCTTCTCTCTGGGAGCTGGACATGTGCACCCAAAGTTATCCCGAAAGGCAGCGCAGGACCTGGCCAGGGAACCCTCCCTGCTCCAAGCCATAAATCCCATTATCTTCTTCCCACTAAACCTATCCCCGGACCTGCCGGGTTTGCATCCCCCTTCTCCCCGGCCACGTTTGCCTTGCTGCCCTGGGGAGTTTCCAGGGAAATCCGTCCCAAAGCCCTCTCCCTGCTCCGGGCGCGCTTCCCAAGCTCCCCCCTGCAGCAGCTAGGTGGCAAAAGTTCCACGCAGCCTGGGAAAACTTAATGAATCCCTGTAAGAAAGAGACAGCCACCGATCCAAGCACTCCTGATCCCGAATCGCGTAAGGAAAACTCCCCTTTCGCGGCGAGCATCCCCAGCTCCCCCCAAAATCCTCCCCACCCTCACTCACATCGTATTTCTCCGTCATTTTCAGCAGAGCACGCTTCCAGAGAGTCCTGGCACAGCCCGGGTCCGGCAGCAGGACCGAGACACACAAGGCTGCAGCGAAGATCTTTTTACAGAAATGCATCTCTGGCAGCAGCCTGGGATCCATTTTTCCAGGGAGAGATGGAATAAGGAGCGCGGCTCTCGGGATCCAGGCGGTTCCGAGACTTGGCAAGGAGCCGGGGAGACGTGGAGGGAGGGAGAGCGAGGGCTGAGCGCTCTGAGAGCCGCTTTTCCCTGCGCAGCTTCTGGGAAGGGAAAAGGGGAGAGGAAAAAAAAAGAAAAAAAAAGTGAAAAAAAAAGTAAAAGGAGCCCGGAGGCAGAAGCCGGGAGCTGCTGTTGAGCTTCTTTAAGTTAGATCAGGTTCTCGGCTCACATGTTCACACAAAGCTCACGCTCTCCTTGAGTGATGGACGGGAAGATTACTTGGAAAGATTGTTTTTAGACCTTTGTTCCCAACGTCTGGCATCCTCCGAGAGCCCCATTCAAAGCCAAAGCGTGGGATCAGATGACAGCTGCCTCAGGGGGAAATGAAGGTCTTGGAAGGGTGGGCTCGGCAGATTTTTGCAACCAGTTCACCCAAACTTCCCGAGAGACTGGGCCCTCCCGTCGTGTGCTTCCCACCGTGCCCCCAGCTGTGGGTTTGCATCACGTTTTGACCAAGTGATAACTTCATCTGCAGCTCACTCGAAGGAAATGGTTTAACAACATGATAAACATTCAGGGCTTTAATTAAACCAAGGTGACGTTGGTGTTCTGAAAATTATTTTGAAGGAGGGGGAAGACATGACCATTAGGAAAAATAAAATTCGGGTGTGGAATAGGGAAGGAAGGTGGTTCAGAAATTACACAAACTCAGAGAAAGCAAGGAAGGGGACATGAGTCAGGCTGTGCCTGACAATGAGAGGGACGGAAAGAGTGGACGTGGGGTTATGGACATCTCCAGGGACCTGCAGTGCCTGAAGGATGGGAATGGACTCGTGAAGTCAGGCTGAAAGCAGCCCAGCATCCTGCCTGGGATGGAGACAGAGGCAGGTGCTGAAGGAGAACCATGAGAGAGAGGCAGCTGTTACATACATGTGTGTAAATATGTATGTCTGCGTGCATAGAACTTTGTAGACATCAGGAGTGCTGCTCAGGGCTTGCTGAGCCAAATGTAGGGGCTGTCTGCTTTGTAATTCCCCCTGAATTTCTCCTCCAGCAGGTTGTCCAGCCTCCCCCTGAATGAGGGAAGAAACAGAACCACAAAACTTGTCGAGATACAGACACTAAGCCCTGTTTGCCTTCGCTTTACCCCAGCTGCAGCCCCGCTGAGCGGAGTGGTCTCTCGTTTCTGACTTCTACAGTCCTGGACTGGCTGGTTCAGCCCAAACCCCGCTGTCTTGGAGGCAATGGGTGGCTTTTGGATGCATGGGATTTATTTTATGTCTACTTTAAAATGGGTCTGCAGAGGAGTGTTATACCCTGTGGACAAACACAGAGAAAAATCTTCCAATTATTCCTTTTACCTGCAAGCTGTGGAAATTCACTTTGATCCATGCCCAAGTGTCAATAGCTGCACGCAGGTGGGAGCCAAAGGATTTCATTTCGAAGCTCGCCAGGATATGATGATGGGAAACGGGAACCTGAAAAAAGAGCAGGGTGTGTCTTAAAAAGCTCTGTATTTAAGGGAATATATTTGATTTATTTAGAGTTAAGGGTCCTAAAGGTTTTCTAGCAGTAACTGTGCTTTGGGCAGTTCTCTCTATATCTCTACTGCTATGAAAAAGTTCTTAGTAAAAAAAACCTGTTCAATTCATGCCAGGGAATTTAGCTGGGAAGTAAAGCCAGGGATTACTCTTATGGGGGGAAATAGAGGGGTGGGGAAAGGGAAGGAAGAGTTAAACTGGAGAGGGTCACCTCCCTCACAGCCGCAGAGGCACAAGGTGGGGCGTCCCGGTGGGACAGCACAAGTGCCTGGCCTCTGCGTGGTCTGGGGATTCCCAAAGGAGCTCTGCTGGCAGGAGTCTGAGAGGGAATCCCTGTGGAGATGCACTGACCCTGCATGGCTGTGTTTGTGTAATCCTGTCCCTGCTTGATCCACAGAGTCATCCCTTAAGGTGCGAGTGGGGCTTTGGGGGCTGACAGGGTTTGAGGTGGCCCCATGGCACAGTTGTTTCAGGCACAGAAGGGGACAGGGAGGGAGCATTGGGCTGGAGGGCATTTTGTGCCACAGAGGCTCCAGCCTCCACCTGGCTGCTGAGAAGGCTGTCCCGGCAGGGAGCACAGCTCCAGGTCCCTGTCACCTGCTCTGCACCATTTCGTCAGCTCTCCTCTCCCCCAGAGCTGCAGTCATGCATTTCAAACAGAATTTATCCCAGTTTTCCTTCAAACAGGTCATTTTCCTCAGGCTTCTCTCTTCATTTAACAACTGTGGACAGCTCACATCCACAGCTCAGTCTGTGGAAAAGTGACTCCCTAAGGACTGAAGTGTCACCTTCGGATGCTGGCAGAGCTCAGCACCTGCAGGTCACTGTCACCTCCAGCCAGATCTCCTCCAAGCACCTTCTGAAACCGGCAGCTGTGAAAGGCACACTCAGACAGCTTCATTACATCCGGAGAGGAATGAATCACTGCCATAACACTGCCACCTGTGACTTGATCTTTTACTGCTCAGAGAGCTTTGTCTGACACCACGGGATTCTCCAGTTCCTTTCACAAACACATCTCCCCAGTTTGTTGCAATATTAATACCTGCCCCGTGATACAGGCACATCCAGGAGCTCCCACCCATGCCCCGACTCCTGTGCTCCGAGGTGACAAATGACATGGCTGGTTGCACTGAATAAACAAGATTTTTCCTTGGAGTATTCCTCCTTAATTTAAGTATTAAGTATTAAGTATTAAGTATTAAGTATTAAATTAAGTATTCCTCCTTAATTTATGTCTTTGTGCTGATATTTCCCTTGTCTGTGCTCTCGCTGAAACCCAAACCTGAAACAACTGCTCACGATAAATCTCCCCAGTTTAATTCAATTATTTGTTGTTTCATATACTTGCAATCTGGACTTGGAGCAACTAATTCTAGAGATTAATGGCTACTTCAGACACCATTTACTGGCCTTTATTTTTGCAGATACACAGCTTTGACATTTATCTGGGAAAAACCAGGGTCTGTGCCTTACAGTCTGTGGACTGTGCACCGAAGAAGTGAGAATTCTGAGGGACCAAACTTCAACAGCTGGTCATGGTCTTCACATAAAAAAGCAAGTTGATGTTGTAACACTCATGGAACTGTAACTCATCCTGCACACAACTATTTCATGAATTCTTCCTGCCACCCATCTCCATTCCTCACATGCTTCTACCTCCAGTCTGTGTTGGAAATGAAGCTAGGGATTGCTTATATTTTTTTATAGGGTTAACAAAAACTTCTCTGGCAATATTGGAAAGAATAATTTTCTCACCTTTTCTGGATATTCATCTTCTTGGTAGTCCCTGCTGGGCTGTGTTGTCACAGGACAACTACAGGACATCATTTATGCCACTCATATCCACATTATCCTCCCATTTGGAGCTCAGTGAGACCTAAAACAGGAGAGACCTCAGTCCCCCCACTTATGGAGGCCACTACAGAGCAGTTCCTGTCTTACCAAGTTCACTTTCGAATGGCCCATTCAGACAAAAAAGAAGAGGAACAGCCTTGACCTTCTGAAGAATTTCTTGTTTAACATCTGCAGGTTTATGGCTCCAGCTATCAGTGTAAAGTACTCTGAGCAGCTTGTGAAGAAATTTCAGGCGTCAGGTGTAGGTGCTAAAAAGCTAGAAGCAGAGAAATTCTTCAGCCTTTTCTCAATGTTCTGTGAGCAGACTGTCTTTCCTATGTAAACTATTTTAAACAAGGTCACAGTTCCATAAACTTCTTGCACCTGCAGGCTGTTTTGTAAGATTGTTATGGCTTTGACTTTGGAAATATTTTGGAATAGGTATCTTAGAACTTGGCCAATCCTCTCAAGGGGTGGATGGCCGAGGAACCAATTACCTGTTGCCACTCAACACACTTTTGTTGAATGGCAACACAACTATCCTGTAAAGGTAGTTAGAAAATTATTAAAGCGCTTCCACTTGTTCATAAGCCTGGACAAGGTGTCATTTTCTTTATGCATCTCGGACATAACAGCGACAGTCAGGCACAAGTCCTTCTGAATACAGCCACTGGCGATAATTAGAAATTTAAAATTTACTGGTAAGTAGGTGTCTGAGTAGTGTAATTCGAATGCCAGGTATTTGGTGATGTATGATGATTTAAAAACAGCTGTCATGAGAAAGAAAAAAATAACTGCCGTTTTCTCTCGAACTGCGTCTTATCCACACACAACAGTGGGGCTAAAGTAGTTTGCTCCAAGTGGAGCAATTCTCTCTGGTGGTGGCTGCATCCATAGGGGTGCATGGCTATCCTATGCCCAGGACAATAAATGATGCTGGTATAAGGCATAATTGAATTATTGCAATATCTTGGCAGGATTTGGCTCCCGTTTCTGTGAAACCATGGGCATTCAGCAGGCCAGCAGTTAAAATAATTTTCTAGCATGTGCTTGTCCAGGGAATCTGCAGAACATCGCTAAGTCAAGATTTCTCTGCCTCAAGATTTGTGGTGCAGTTCCTCACACCAAATTCCTGCTGCCTTCAAGGATTCTGAGTGAGATTGCTCCATACATCACCACCGAGCAAAGAGTCACCCTCTGTGCATGAATCTCTGAGAATTTCCATCCCACAAATGGTTTCAATAAGGCAAATTCTGCAGTACCATAAATTGCTGTCAGATGATAGTGGAAGAACATGGGCAAGACTTGAGCAGCTCCCCGGCACCTGTGAAACCCTCAGCATCATTTGTTACAGCCAGGAAGATGTATCTGAATGAAAGGACAGGCATTTTATCAGCTTAGGGCAATAAAATCATTTTTGGAACCAGGATTCATGCTGCCTGATTGGGATGCCTTAAATAATGGTTTTTAAAAGCATTCTCAGGGACGTCATGAGTGAAAGCCATGGGGCAGCCAAGGAAAAATTTCTTTCTCTAGCCAAAAACAAGGTAGGTCAGCCTAAGTCAAGACTTGCCTTTTCCCAGAGGAAAGATCTGACTTATAAAGAAAGATTATATCAGAGAGAGAGTTTCCTCAGAGCACAGCACTGGAGCAGCACGAGGTGTCTCATTTTAGCTGGATATAATCCCAGCACCTCCATGCCAGGGGCCGCTGCAATTCCTTGTCCGGGGGCCGTTTCCTTGCCAGCTCTGCACAGGTCCTGCTGCCAGCAGCAAAGGGCAGTGGTTTTCTGGGGGTTATTGGAGATTGTTGATGTTACCTGATCCAGTGGGAAGGCTACAGCTGCATTGTGTCCCCCTAAGAAACAATTTAATGCTCCTCCCTGCTACCCTGGCTGCCTCACGAAGGCTCAGCCCTGGGGCTCATCTGTCCCACTTCCACTCACTCTTAGGAAATCAGAGAAAAACAAGTAAACCCAGAGTGGTTTTGTTGTGAATGTGAACACAGAGAAACCATAGCCCTGGTTCAGCTTCCCTCAGGTGAACCTGCCACATGAAAAGCAGGGAAAGCCCCCGGGAGTGCTGGGCTCCCCGGCAATGACGGATGCTGTTTGGTCACACATTTGTCCCTGTGTGGTCACCCCTCCAACCTCTGCTTTGTGTAAGACATCCTAACACAGCAATATTACAACAGTTACTTTCTTCCTTGCCTAATCCAGCAATTGGGATTGCTCCCTGAATGGATTAGCAGGGAAAGGAGTCCCTTATGTGTGCCGGTCCAGGTGGGTGAATACGAAAATCAACAAATAAAAGAACCTGCAGCATCTCTGGATGGGTGACCCTGGATGCAGATGATTCACCTCCTCACCCACGGGCTTATTTTATGGCCAGCTCTACAGGAAGACACCAGATCTGGGGTTTCAATATGGATTCATTCCTTCCCTGAGCAGGAAAAACTGTGCCAGATGTTTGCTACCAGCGAGCTCCGCTGGGAATTTATAGAGTGAAATAAAAGATCAAAAGCAATTCAAAACACAGACAGGTGATTCCCTTTAAGCATCTGGCCCCAAGCCCTCACAAAGCCTGGCAGAGGTCAGTGTTAAGTGGCCCCTGAGCATCTGGAAAGGCCTGTAAAGAAGAATATAAAGCCTCTTCTTTTAACCAGCTTTGCTGGATATGAGGTATAAATGAAGCAGATGAATGTTATTAGGGAAGCACTCGCGTGAGTGCTGCGTCCCACCGACAAAATTACCGGGAAGCCTCCAAATACACGATGCAAACATCCCATTAATTACGAGGCAGAATGGCTCTCGGTGTGGGGGAGAGGCTCCTCTTTGGGGTGCAGCCGTGCTGCCCTGTGCCCTGGGGACACCGCTGGGAATGCCAAACAATTCCTCTGGGCGGGACTGCCCCAGCTGCGGTTCTTGCCCGCTCGCTGCCTCTGCCAGCTCCCTCCGGGGCGTGCTTGTCCCAAAGTCTTTTGTCTCCAAAGAGGCTTCTGCGAGCTGCTGGTGTCCCCGCAGGAGAGGGGTCGGAGGGGCTGGGGGCAGCGGGATCCTTTCCCTCTCAGGCCAGTGGGAGTTGCTGCATGTTTTGGGAGGGGAGGATGTGCAGTGAAGCTCTCAGACTGGGACTGCTGAGAGGAGCCGAGTCACAGACTGGAAACCTCAGAGAAATCTCCCCAGCGGACAGATTCAGCCTAAAATTAAAGACACGGGAAGATTGTCTGTGGATCCACATGGATTTCACAGCAAATCCTTGGCCTTTACCACGCTCTGCATTCAGCCATGCTGAGTTCCCTGGGGGTAGCTGGAGTGCAATCAGGGCCCCCAGCCCTAAAAGAGCTGAGCTGAGCTCTGGGGGTTCCCAAAAAGTGTGGGGCATGGGGTATCTTTCTTGGTCCACGGCAAAGTCAGAGCCAGGGACCACACACAGACGTGTCAGCATGGACACCAGTAAAACGACCTAAAAGGCCCCTGCCACTGCAAATTCCTAATTTCACACGTGACTCTGAAACAGGGCTTATCTGGGGGCTGATGCCCTGCACTGACCCACAAAGACTTGGCCAGAGCCACACAGTTTGGTTTTGGGGTGGCACCTCTCTGGGTTGAAGCTCTGCCTGCCTGTAGGTCCTGAGACAGACAGTTTCCCGTAACAAATGTCCTGCCTGCATCCCGAAATAGCAAATTCATAGCTCAAGGGTCTGTCAGAGACACCTGCAGACCCTGCACAGGGCAGAGGAAGGGCCAGATGTGGATCAGTATCGTGCTTGTGTAGGATTTGCTTTATGGAACCTTTAACCTCCGCGTCCCACATCCTATTACCAGTGAACTCCCTCACGCTGCCGTGGCTCCTCTGAGGCGAGGAGCACTTTGGCAAGGACATTAAAGGATACCCCAGGCCCAGCCACAAGGCAAATGTCTCTAGAGCTCTGAAACAGCTACAGCTGTTCATCAGCCCTGAGGATGTCAGTGCTCTCCAGAATAGCTTCTGGTGTCACCTCGAGCTGTGCTTCCACCTCAGCACAGCCCCAGGACCCTGCAGGAGTCAGGACTGAGCAGGGACCTGGCCAGGCAGGGAGCATCCCTGCAGCTCATCAGGGAGTTTAAGACTTGCAGCCAGTAATGTTGCTGCAGAGTTCCTTAAAATGTTCCGAGGATCTTGGAGCCTGAGGAGCGTTTGCTGGATCATGCCATTGCTCTGAAGGAGTTTGCTATGAGAAGGCAAAGAGTTTTTCTTGTCTTCTCTTATCCAAAGCGCAGGGTTGAACCGGCCACTGAAAATCCCACTTGCCTTTGACCTCTTGATAAAAGCCTTATCTAAAGCTGGCTGAAGATAGACAGCAATATTTTGAGCTGTTGCAGACCGGGCTTTATCTGGGAGAGTTCCCTCTCATGTCCTTCAGCGGCCTGTCTGGAAGTCAGTGTGTGTGTTTCCATCACCCACCTGGCCTGAAGGGGACATCCAGGCTCTCTGCTATCCCAAATCTCTGCTATGTGGGCTGGATCTCATTCAACGCTGGCTCCTGGTGCCCAGACAGAGCTCAGGCTCTGGCTTCCATCCTTGCATTGTTTTGAATCCTCTCTTGGCTTGGGCGTTAGATACAATGAGATCCCATTTCAAAATCAGAAGTTAAGAGATGCCAAACTGGCATTGTAAAGCAAAAACATCCTGTAAGAAAATTCCCAAAACTGCCTGCTGACATCCACACCTGCCTCTGGGCAGACAGACTGATTTTGCAAATGACAGAGTGGCAGGAAAACACAAGAGAGCTCAGGTAATTTTATTTTTTTTGGATGTATGTCACCCTAATTAAGAAGATGGATCTTATATATCAGCCAATTTCATTCCTCAGCTCAGCAAGGGACTTCTTTCAGCAGTCAGGCATAGCTTAATTTTTTGAAGGTGCTGGAAGAAGTGTAATAGAAGGGGTTTCCTCCCCTTGTGTCTCTGTGTGAGGTCCTGAGCAGCACGGTTCAGTATTCCAGCTGAATTCCTGCTAAATTGTTCAGCAGGCTGGGACAGACACATGGAGAGTTTCCACCTTTTATCTCAGCACAGAACTTTCCATCTGAATAGCGTGTCTTTAGTGGGAGGGTTCTTGTCCTCCGGTGGGCCACTCGTTTTTCAGATGGCAGTAACTTGCATTTTGCCACAGATGTTGCCTGTTACAGCTTTTCCTAATCCTAACATAAAGGGGAACCTGCAGCTTCTCCGGGTGCTTGGCATTCCCTGCCGTGTTCTGCTCTCTAAACCACCTGGGCAGGACAGAGAGGGCAGAGCACAGAAGGATAAACACAAGTGGGACAACGAGGGCAGGGGAAATGGGGACACCTCTGTTACAAAGTTCCTGGTTTGATTACTGCACGGAGACTTCAGCATTTGGAGCCCCTACTCGAGCAGCAAAACAATCTGGACGTTGTTAGCTGAGAACAAAGCAAAAACCCCCTAAACACCCTGTTAGCACCAGGCAGAGATTAAGAGCAGCACTCAAACCAGGCTGTATTTCAGACCTGGGTTCTGTCATTACTTAGAGCTGAGTGTGGCTGCAGAGGACAATCAAACCTCTGACTCTCGTGGGAGCACCACCCCAGCTTGGCAGGGCACAGCTGCTTTTGCCGTTCCCCTTGTGACTTTTATATGCTGGAAAATGTTTACTTCAGTTCTGGTTCAATGCTCTCGTTAAACATCATGTAGTACATAACGATGCTGTACAGCGTTATGTGCGTGTTATATGATGATAAATATTTTTATATATCTGCATAGTTGTGTTTGTTTAGGTATCCATAAACTTAAATCTCCAGCACGTTTCTTGTTTGTTTACGCCCCTCTAGCCTGTCCCTCAAAAAGTAGTGGAGGAAATCATAGAATCACAGAATCCCACCCTCCTGCCATGGGCAGGGGCACCTTCCACTGTCCCAGGTTGCTCCAAGCCCTGTCCAACCTGGCCTTGGACACTTCCAGGGATCCAGGGGCAGCCACAGCTGCTCTGTGCAGGGAGGCCTCAGCTCCCTCACAGGGAAAAAATTATTCCTAATATCCAATCTAATTGTCAAATCTCTCTGCTTGGTACGTTACAGCTCTTCCTAATACCGGCTACTTAATACCTGCAGAGCGGCTCCAGGGCTTGCCAGAGCTTGAGCTCAGATTTACGCTCACATTTTGCACCACTTGGCAAGTTTTTTTTGCTTCTCCTGGGTTCATTTATCTGAGTTTTGCAGTGCCCAGCAATGCCGGACATGTTCCAATGTAAATTATTTCTACAGAACCAGCAGTTGTATGTTTTGTCCAGCCTGAAACCTGGCAACCTCAGGCCTGTGAGACTTGTATTTGATTATTAGGAGTAGGAGAACAACCTAAAAGTATCTGAATGCACTGGTCCCATGGGCTGTTTTTTTACCATGTCTCCAAAGGATGGGATAAACACTTGCAGTTGATTTGGCACGAGTTCCAGGTCCCCTTCAACTCTACCTGTCTTTCAAAGGCATCAGCCTGTTCTTGAGTCTAAGCAGCCCTAAGAAATCACTTTTTTCTGCCTAGTCTTCCCGAAGTAGGTGCATTATTTCATCATCCATGTTTTCTGCATTCTGCGAGTGTCAGTGGGAGGAAGTGAATGGCTGGGCATTCAAATACTTTTTCACAATATCTCTCTGTCTTCTCTTTAAAGTCTTGAATTTGGTTTTTTTTCCCAACTTACATCCAGCGAGCTCTTTGGCAAGAGAAAGCTCAGATGAGGCTTGGTTCCTTAATTGCATTATTGGCAGACTGTGGCATTCCTTTGTTACTTTCTTGATCTAATTCCCCCAAAGAGCTACAAAAAGGAGAATGGTGGATTAATTTAATCATAGCTTCTTGTGTGGTTAAATAGCAGCTCCTTTATTGTCCACCCATACCTTTGGGTGCTCTGAACTTCATCTCCTCCACCCAGGGTGAAAGGCTCTTCCTCTGGACGTTTTTTCCCTTCGGACTTTGTTCAAAGGAGTGATGCAGACTAAAGTCCATGTGTTGGGGATTCAGTAGCTGGAGTAGAGGATTCAAAGCCTTTCTTATTCCATCAAGTCCTTCAGGGACAAAATGACAAGGCTGATTTCGCTGATGGCTGAGTGACCCCTCCCACAGCTCCCTGGAGCAGCTGCAGGCACGGGAAGGGTCCTCGTTAGAAGGATTCCAAAATGTCAAAACCCAGCATTGGAGCAATGAGTCTGCCTGAGGTTTTTGGGGCACTGAGCCCCACATCCATATTTTGCCTGTGTGGAGGGAAAATCCTTCTCATGACAAGGTAATGGAGACAGATGAGGTACGACCTCTTTCATCTGGGGCTTCGTGCCTGCAGAGCTGGCAGTTATGACAAACTTTCTGTCTCAATTAACTCAACACTTCTGCCAGAGAAGCCCAGGACACGCTGTTTGCAGCAGGGCAGATTTACTTTTCTGTGCAGACTCAAGCAGCTGTTTCAGACTGTGACTGAAAAGTTATGGCATTTACAGCTGAGCTTTTCCAGACTCCACTGAAACGGAATTGCGGAAATGTGAGTTGTGTCTCTTCATCCCCGGATCCGTGTCCCTCAGATGGGAGGCCTGTCTTTGTCTCAGGGGATGAAATCCCACTTCCCCCTTGGAGAAATCCTATCTAGTTCCATCTAGGTTCCCACTCCTCCAGCTCTTTCCTTTGGGAGCTTGCTGCCAGCCATAAATCCGAGGCAGCCTTTCCAAATCAAAGCAACATTTACTTTGGACATGAGGGCGAGTAACAATTAGCACTCTCTGCAGAGCTATTGATTAGACAATCACCAGCTGGATCACTGGGTAGTTTGCTTCTAGAAACTTCAAGGCAGCTCTCCCTCTCTTTCAAACATCTTCACATTTCCTTGAGCAGAGGACCCTTCATTCTCCGTAGTCAGCTCTGTGTCAATGTTGAAAAACCAAGCTGCAAAGCTGGGCTGTAGTAGGTTCTTCCCAACTAATTTCTTAGGATTCTTAGCTGAGCTGCCTCAAAGAGAGATTTTCTTTGAGGTTTTAGTCTGGAATTCCTGCGGAGGAAGTTTTTCGCGCCTAAACTGGCATATTTAAACATCTCAACCATCAGCTCATGTACAGTAATTGTGAATTACCACAAAGCAACAGCTCACTCAAAGTATCAAGGAAAACAGATTTAAACATTATTTGAGTGAATAGAAGGGATCTTAAATTAAGGGAGGATGAAGACTAATAAACCAGCAGTCTATGCTATAGGAAGGCAGCATTATGTCCAGGAGAAAACACTGGAATTTAGGTCAGAAATTCCATAACTTACACACAGGTCACACATGACCTGGCACAGCAGCCCAGCTCCTCTCTCTCTGAGGAAGAAAACATGCTGCTCCCCTCCTCCACACCAATTTAGATTTCTAATTGTGTGCAACACGGTCTGATTCCAATTTCTTTGTAAGTAATTGTCTGCTGAGAGATCAGAAGAGATAATAACTGAGAATAAAGCGACTCCCTTCACGTGAATAATTGCACCACCAGCCCGTTAGTGAGAGTCACAGCCAGAAACTTCCAGGCTGCTGCTGGGACCAATGCAAAGTCTCTGGAATGCATAAGCAAACGCATTAGACACAATGCACCTACTGGAGCAGCGATTCATTCAACAAAGCAGCTCCTGGAAACATGATAAAACGTGTTCAGCGCAGGAATAACTCATGGCTGTCCCCCCCAAAGGGGAGCAGTTATTGTAAATCAGCACTACTTAAACAGTGAGCACCTAAAAATAGATTCTTTAGGTGAAAATATTAATTCTTCATAAATATAGTTTTGACAGGTGTATCACAAATGACAATAAATTTCATCAGTTTCCAATTTTTCAGAGAAAGAAAATAAAAATCTTGTGGGCTTGCCTGGAATGGGAATTCTGAACCGAAAGGCTGAGGTTGTGCCCACCAGTGGCACCCAGGGGCATTTCGGCCTGTTTTACCTTCCTCTCAGTCTGTACATTCTTCCTCATTCTATCCCTTCCTCCTCCCATGCTGAAGGGGTTTATATTTCCACACTCAGTGCAGAAATATATATATAATAGAGAAATATATATATTTCTCTATTATATATATATAAATATATATAAAATAGAGAAAAATTCCTGGTTTCTTTGGCACATGAGCAGCATATTTCTGATAGAGGGCTCTGTAAACGAGTTCCTTCCAGATCAGAGCTTTGGGGCCACCATGAAAAGAGGGACTTGCTGACCTGAGGTGGGAGAGTGCCCTGGTGCAAGCCCAGAAGCCGAGGGGTTACTGACAAAGCCACGGAGACCTGGAAAGGGCCCCAGGAGCCTCACGGAGCTGTAGATCCACAAGGAATCTTGGCCCTAGCCCCACGGAGCCGTAGATCCACAAGGAATCTTGGCCCTAGCCCCACATATCTTGGGACGTGAGTAATGTCTCCGCCACTGCTGCTGCTCTGGTCTAACAGATGCCAGGCTAACTGGCTGGATTGTTACTCTTTCCACCATGGGATTGATCCAGCTGCCACTGGAGCCAGCTGGAGCCTGTCCATGGAGCGAAGAGGGGCTGGATCAGCCCCGCTGCCGCCGCTGTTGGTCCTTGTCCCGCTCCGTCCTGCTGTGCCGCAGGCACTGGGAGCCCGAGGTCGGGACTCGAGGGCGAACCCTGGAATCCACAGCCATTCCTCGGAGGGGAAATGGCTTTCCTATTTAAGGAAAGAAGCAAAGCTCAGAGAAGGTTTTACGACGAGGTCTGGAATGAGGCAAGGGAAAATAACGTGAGCGATTCAAATCCCAGCAGACGGGTTTGATGTTTCAGTCAGCCTTGAGATTTAATGGGTGGCACTGCCAAGGTGCACCCCAAAATGTGTCCCTGGGAAGAGGTTTTGCCTGCTGGCATCACAAGGATCAGTGTGACGCTGGGGAGGGCTCATTGCAGAGCCAGGCTTTGCTGCTCCGGCTGCTGTAAAACCTGAACACAACGATGGTCCCCAGCCCGAAGCGCAGCTAACACTTGGAATTGCAATTATCCTGCCTTCCTCCCCCTGCCCCTTGGTGGGGTCACGGACTGGTAGAAAGGGCACAGTGAAAGGCTGGGAAAGTGCTGATGGTTGAGAGCAGAGCAGTGCTGATAGCAGATGAGTGTTTCCAAGAGGCAGGGATGAGCAGGGCTTGTGTTTACAGCCCCTGAGGGCTGCTCTGGCTCACGGCACTCCGAAATGTAACACAATCCCACCCCGGACAGGGAATAAGGGTTTACAAAGGGCGAGTGGAATTCTGGGTTTGCAAAAAAACAACCTTCATCAGAGGGCTTTACATCAGTCTGTCTGTGCTTGGCCTCCCTCTCTGTACATGGGGAATATTTTGGGATTGATTCCCATTAGGAGTGGCTGCCCCTGCTGTTTGGGTGTATGCTGCAGAAAACAGCAGAGCAAAGCAAAACCCCGACCCTAGAGAGCAGGAGTGTGGGGGTTATAAAGTCAGAAAACTGACAGCAGGCAGAGAAGAACCTGAAACTGTTTCTAATTCATTTTTTCAAGGTATGTCCCTCCTTCTTTGAATTTCGCCACTTAACGGCAGCTTATCCCCTCAGCTGGGATAAGCTGCTCTGGGACCATTGTATTTTGGGATGAAATCCTGTTCTCATTTCAAGAGAAATTGCCCTTCATTCTCATAGCCCAGGGACTGCAGCATCTGTGCTGAAATCCGTGGGTTTCACACTCTGCAGTGGGGCCAATATTGGCTTCAGACACAGTTTTCATTGAGGATTTTATGGAAGGAGACATTCCAGTTGTTCAAAGGCTGCATTAAAACATGCTGATTCTGCAAGGTTTTTAATTCGGAGCCAAATTTAAGGTAATAGTTACCCTTTCCCCATGTCAGAATCAGAAATATGAAAAATAGTTGTCAAAAGACTTCTTTATTAGAACCTGAGAAGTGAGGTGAGGGGGTTAAGGAGCCCTGGAAAACAGAAATCCTTAAGGAGCATGTCTGGTTGTTCTTTTCTGAAGGGGAAAGTTGCTTTGTTTGAGCCTTTTAAGTGTCTGCTGATAGAGGTGAAGCAAAGCCCCACCCCTGAGGATGGAAATGGAACTGGGACTCCATCTCGGGCAGTGGAGGCACCGAGTGCCTTTTGCTTTGGAGGAGCTGACCCCTCGGGATTCAAAAGTCAAACACTGGACTCCCAAGAACAAACACAAAGATGTTTTGGGTTTTTTGTTGGTTATTTTTTTTTTTTTTAATTACCGAAAATATAAAAACCAGATATAAAGATGCAGATTCCCGTGGCTTTCTTGGTGAGGTGACACGAAGGTCACTCTATTGATGCTCTGCACAAACCTCTGATGCCTCCAGCCCAGTGCCAACACTTCCACAGAGCTGCTTCAAAATATGGAGGAGTGAGAGAAAGTATCTTCCCTGCCTCCAGAGGGTGACGTGATCAACTGCAATGCTTTTCATCCTGCACTCTCTCCTTTTTCTAACAATTTGCCTATTCCTTCTCCTTTTTGGTCACCCTTTCTCCTCTCTCTTGGAGAAAAATCAGCTTTCTTGTTTTTATTTTCATGGCTCCTGGGGTGCTTGAATTGCTGATGTATCAGGATGGACAAGGATGTGCCAGCTGGGAGAATTCTGAAGGCAGGAGTTCCTTGGGTGCTGATTCTGCAAAGACACATCAGTGATACGGAGCAGTTGGAAATGCACCAAACTTACCCAGGCAGCGGACAAAAGTTTGGAGGCTGCTTCTTTTAAGGAGTGATCCAATGTTCATTCCTCTTGGATTGCAAGTTAAAATATCTTTTGAGGTAAGAAAAACCAGTTGTTCTTATTTTCCCTCGGATTTTTTTGTGTAGGAGTATAATAGGAGTATAATTAGCGTAAATCAGACATGGGCCATGAAGGAAACAGATGCTTATTTCTTTCAGAGATTAGAGAACCTTGCAGACTGCCCAATAGGAAACAGAATAGAAAGCAGGCAAATATATCTCATAAGCATCAGGAAAATTACAACATTGCTCAGGAAATAAGTTCATTTTATGACTGATAGATAAAAAAAGTGCCTTTTTTTTTTTTTTTTTTTTTTAAGTGCAGGTTGTAGCAAGATTTCATTCATTTTGAAGTTACCAGCCTCTCTAGCAACTGCTTTTTTGGCCAGCTGCACTTCCTAGATCTGCCTGATGGTTTGAAAGAGGAGAAAAAAGGGTATTTCCTGAAAATACGCTGAGCACATCTACAGCACAACACCCGCAGCTTTCCTTGAACTGCCGTTTGGGGGTTTCTGAGTTCAGGATTTTTCAGGAGCTGCTGATCATCCCTTGCATGGGCCTCAAAGCCCACGTACCTGTGAGGGCCTGGGGCTGCTCCCCAGCCTGGATCAGCCCCAAAAGCAGCATTTTTGCTGTCAGTGTTGACTGTCTGCCCTAAGATCAGCTTAGGAACCTTAAAGCATCCTCTGGCCTCTGCTGAGGAGAGATTTTCCGGTTCATTAAAGCCCTGATGCATTAATGGCCTGTGCGTGATTCCGGGGACTGGTGTGCAGGGCTCCTGCAGTTCGTGCCTGGAGCTTGTTAGTGTGATTTTCTAAAGATTAGCAAGCATTGATTCCACTGGGAAGCCTTGGGGAAATGCCCTTAATCTCCCCTGCCTGCGGGGTCCCCGCTGGGCTCCCGCTGCTGCCGGGGATGTGACTCTGAGGGAAAGTTTTTCCCTTTATAAAACTGCACCAGCTGCAATCGAGAACCATTAGCTAATGGCAGCTTCATGGAGGCAGACACTTCGTTTTTACGTCTCCCAGGTTGTCGGAGCCCCCGAGGGCTCCCACAAAAGATAGATACTGACTCAATTCTGGCTTCAGTTTCACCACTGTAACTCCTGTTACGCTCAACAAGCTGGGACAGGGATGCTTTAGATGGAATTTTACCCGCTGGAAGGACACTGTATATATTTTAAGACAGAAGAGCGGTGTATATGTGCGAGTTATTATACACTGGAAAACGAAAACTGAGCAGAATAATTCAATTTCCTAGACAAAAGGTGGAAAGTACTAAAATTAAGTAGTAAGTAATTCAATTTTCTGGTTACAAAACAGAACATTCTTGGTAGAATTAATGAATGAATGCCGAGTTTCTGGGCCAGTGTTTACAAATCAAATCTCACAGTACACAGGTGGCAAGGGACAATAAAAAGTCTAATTCTAGATTAGGGCCACCAAAGGAGGAGCTTGGAAGCTGGTTTATATTTTGAATAACTTTTTGCCTATTGTGTGTGAGCCAGGGATGGGAACACTGCTTTCAGTCCCCTGTTCTGAACGCAGAATGACCTCCAGCAATTTTCAGTTTTACATTGTGTAAAGACAAGCAGAGCCTTACCCCAGGGAAAGGATTATCAGCTGTATGTCAGCAACCGCCCAAACAGGAGAACAGTGAAACTCAGAGAAAAGCAAAGTGCCTAAAGATAGACAAATTGCCTGGATAGTCCAGACTTTGTTTTCTTATCTCTGACTAAGCTGGGGAAGTAGATTTCTTAGTCTTGACAAGGAAGCCCTTTGTACATTGTGGGAGCAAGAGAGCCTGGGGGACGAGAACAATGGGCTTCCTTTGACACCGGGATTGATTACCTTCAGGAAGTGCATGTGGATTGCTCAGTGATTGAATTCCAGTATTGCTTTCTCAGGATCATCTAATTATATTACAGACTGTCCTGGTCCTTTAAATGGCCACAATCTCTTTTACCACAGTAATGAAATAACCGCTGCTTAAAATAATGGTATTTTTGTAACAGGCTTTGCAGCCGGCGCGGGAGCATTTTGTGCTCTGACAGCGAAGGGAACTACAGGGATGTGCTGCAACATCCATGCAGGCAGGTGCTGTGCATCTGTCCCTCCAGTTCCATGCTTCCGAGCTGCCTGAACCACGTTGGCAGGAGTCCGTGGGAAGGAGAGGGCTCCGTGCTGTTCCTCGCCATTCCCAGCCAGCAGTGAAATGGTTTCTGAGAGATAAGAAGGAAGAAACAGCAGGGCAGTGCTGGGTTCCTGTTGCATCAGCAGTGGCACTGGATTTGGGGACACTGTGTCCATTCAGAGGTGGAGAAGACATCTCTGGTATAAAACCTTTGGCAGTGAGGTCAGAGGTGGCAGCTCACAGGGAGCCGGGTGCTCCTTCAGCTGCTTCACAAACAATCCAAACCTTTCTGGATTTGCAGGCTCACTGCTCCCCTCACAGCCCAGCATCTGGCAAACTCCAGGCTTCTTTCTTAAGCAATCTGGTTTAGGAAACCTTGCCCTTTCCCTTTTCCTCACAATATTTATTTTCAGGGAGATACCAGCTTGCCCCACAGCTGTGGCATTCATGGAAGACCTTGAATAGGGGCACCCTGCATTGCCCAGGGACTGCCCTCAGCTTGCATCTTGCACAAACAGGCCCTTGTGAAGAACAAAGGAGATTCGTGGCTGTTTGCTTACAAACTTTTAAAAGCACAACTGTAATTGATGGGAGATTTCCCTTTCCTGTCACCAGAGCCAGAGCTGCAGGAAAGCTCTGTGTTGCTTGCTGTGGTTATGTGCACACAGCCCTTGGGTGCTGAGCTACCAAGGACATTTCCTTGCACAGATGTTGGGGGTTTTTTGCGCTGAAAATGATGAATTCCAGAGATCACAAAAGCTAGAAAACTGTCAGCAAAGAGCTTGTGGTTCGGGGGAAGGAAAGGCAGCTGCTGGGAGCACCTCTCCCTGCAGGGCCCCTGCCGTGACCTCCACCTCTGGCAGGGAATGAGTGAGGAAGAATGGTATGTCAGAGCAGGAGGGAGCTCCCACATGGAGGTCAGCGAGAGCAGAGATGGCAGAGATGTTTGGGAATGAGCAGTGCTCGCAGAATGTTAAAAGTTTGTGAATAAAGGCCATGGGACTGGTTTACAAAAGATGCTTTACAGAAAACAGATCTCAGATTACCAGAAATTACTCCCTGCCATTGCTACCTTGATATTTCACTGTCTAATTAAATCAATTTTTTTTTCTGATTTATGCAAAACCAGTTTGTGACTTTTACAGCCCAGTTCTGTGACAGAGGAGACAGACCCACGAGTAAATCATTCCTCCTTTCCAGCTGACCTTTTGCTATCGTGGATTAAAATCTCCACTTTATTTACAAACATCAGCTCCCTGAATGAGCTGCTGAGGGTTGCAACTGTTGATCGATGCTAAGGTCATCTGAAACATCAAAGCAAAGGCTATTTATGAGCAAGGATGGAAAAAACATGGCAAGTTGCCTCTCTTCCTTCCCGGCCGTGTGCAGCAGCCATGGCTCCATCCATTGTGAGAGTATTTTAGAAGCACAGGCTGCAACTTTTATGGGCTGAAGATTAAATATCCAGTGTGGTCTCAATGGCAGCAAACACAAATCTCCTGATTCCTCAGAGCTTCAGGTGTCACCGAGTCCTGTGCAGGGGATAAATGTGGCAGTGCAGATGCAGGAGAGGAGGAGGAAGAGGAGGAGGTTGCACCTGGGGTTGGAAGCATCAAGCTGGGATCGATGTCGAAGGCTCTGTGTCAGCGTTACCCACTGGGCTGTCCCACCCCAGCAATTAAAGTCACTCCCATAAACAGTCAAAATGGCTTTATCAGGATCAGCAAAATGATATAAAATACCTGCTCATTCCTAAGTTTATGTGAGCAGGGAGATCCCTTTATCCCCTCAGCCCTAGGACTTAAATCAGAGATGTCCCCTTGACATTCACTCCCTCAGCTTTTCCAAGCTGCAGATCCCACAAATAACACCAGCCAGGATTCTTCCCCCACCAGTTTGGATTTCTCTCAGTCCTATTTGAATCAAAAAGTGGTTTGTTGTTTTTCATTTAATTTTGCTTTTTTTTTTTCTATTTTCTTTTCCTGGAAGATTGAGAAGATTAAAAGGAGTAATTCATTTTTCAGATAAAGTATTTCCCTGAACTTCCCTGGTCAAGGATTGGGATGTTAGCAATAGATTTCAGGTTCACACAAGCAACTGTTCTCTGTTTTTCTTGCAAAAACCCCAAATTAAACACACAAATCAAGAGTATCAGTAGCTTAGAATCTTGTCAGAAACCATAAATAACATCCAGTTTATTCCAAGGAAGCATATTTTGGAAAATACTTTTGCCTTTCAAAAAGCCTACAGGGCAGGGCAAAAGGAGAGGAAACCTGGGTGCAGCTTCCTCTTGTTCCCACTCCTTTCGTTACGTTTTACCTTGACATTTGTAATTTACCAGATAAATGATTTGCACCAAAATGGGAATATTTCCATTGATGTGGGAGGATGTGCACCATCCAGAGGAATACTTGTGAGGCTTGTTCCTTCTGTGTTTGGCTACTGACCTCAGAGGGCTATTTTCCACTGTGCATGACACTCAAATATAGCTCCCAGGATGTACTGGGCTAAATATAGCCACCCAAAAAAGGCATTTGTATTAAACAGTACCAATACATCAATTTCCCCCGGCATGACAACCTTTCAGCTTTGTTTGGCGGTTCAGAAGAAGTGAGAACACTGCACTGCTGTTTTTACTTAGAGAAGGGAGCTGAGCCTGGAGTTGGTTCAGAGTCTTTACCTCTGTCAAAAGTTGTTTTTGTGGTAAAGCTGCATCCTGGAGCCCAGGGTAGATGTCAGATCCCCAAAATGGGCCTTCTCCAGTTACTGATGGGAAAAGCAGACTGCTTTCTTTGCCAGCACAAGTCCCTGTCGCTGTGAGCGGCACTAACGGCGAGGGCCGGCACGACAAGTTCAGGAGAAATAATAACTCATTTATTTAATTATAAATCGGTTTATATGACTTGGGTGGCCAGCATGGCATAAGGTCATTGGTCACCGACCATCCGCCTCCCGTACTGGTTGGCTAAAACCTTTCAGAATATTTTCCCAGACAATATCATAACAATACTGCACAACAACTGCAGGTGCAAGATGGAGACAGTTTTGCTTACAAAATCGTAGCACTGTTTTTCAGTTTCTGTGAGAAACAGAGCTCTCACAGGGTGCAGCAGAAAGCTGGGAAATTTCTCCGCTAACACTTTTCAGTGTTCACAAGCCCCACACAATTTCAACCCTCGGTAACCTTTTCCCTCAGGCCCTTGCGCTTTGCTACGCCTCAGGTTCTTGGGCACACACCTTCCTTTGAACGTGGGCTGAGAAAGAGCCTGTAACCTTGTGGAGGCAAAGAGGGGATACTCAGCCACAGAATTTCTCTCAACTTCCTCAAAATCTCTTGGCTTGCCTTTCAAATTAATGTCCTACCTCAGGCCCTTACATCTCCATCACACCCCAAACACCAAAGGGCCTCCAGCTCTCCACCTGAAGACTGTGGGCTTTTTTCACTTTTTTAAAGCAGTCTTCCAAAAAACCTCAAATTCCAAGCCCAGAACACTTCATTAATCTTCAGGTGAAGGTCACTGGCAAGTGTGTACAAGCAGAGGATTTTGGCTGCACAAGGCTTTAAACACTTTCAATGAGTTAAGCCCCATTGAAGGAGGCCTCATGTGCTTAAACTTCCAGACAGGCTGTAGGGTTCTGCTGGTTTGGGATCTTGGACCACAAAGCACACAAAAGGAGATCTGTCAGGCTTCAGATGAACCACAAGGGCAAATTTAATCTGCTTAGAAATGTGCAGCTGACTTGATGCAGATTTTCTGGCGCACAGATCAAAGACGGCGCTGCACCCTGGGCTGGCCTGAGCTCCCATGTGGGAAATAGATGGAGGAAAATGAGCAAATGTGAGGAAACTGTGAACGGGGCTTCCAGATATGATAGATCCCCTACATCTGGTAAAGAGACCCTGCCTGGTGGGTGGCAACAAGGAGAGGGGAACGCAGGAATTTTGCTGCTGTCCTGTGACTGCTTCAGACAAACCCCCAAAACCGCTCCAGCTACTGGCCTGAGTAGTTTGCTGCCTACTTCTTTCATCTCCTTGGAGAAAATTCATTCTTTGAGCCTTCTGGGAGAAAAGGTTAGGCAGAAATTATTCCAGACTGGAGAGGATGGGATGGGTTTTATATTTACAACACCATGGCCTATATGGTATAGAACAATTCAGAGGGCTTTGGGGATTGGGGAACAAGTTGTGTGGCTCTCTGAGGTTGCTGTTGACGTTAAAAAGGAAAAATAAAGCTGTTCTTGAGGCTTCTGATGTGTTGGGAGTGTCCTTGCTGTGCTGCAGTGCTCCTGGCACAGAGGGGTCACAGCCAGAGCTCTCCGTGTACCCCTGGCTGACACGGCCTGACCAGCAGGATGCTTCCATCAGCCTCCCTCCTTGTCCCAGAGGAGACAGGGAAAACTTTGTGCCTTTCTGGGCCACTTGATCTAAGGAATAAAATCACAGATTTTGTGGGAGAATTTAAGTGGCAGAATAGAAATGTTCTCAGAGCAAGGATGTGAAGACCCATTGTTTCTGCGAGCTGTCGTAAAGCAGGACTCTGCAGCCTTCCCCAGACAGGACCTTGACAGCAATCAATAACTAGAAAAATGAAGCCAATTGTTGGCAGCAGGATTTAATATCTCTTTGATATAGTGCTTTATTTTATTTCTGTGCCTGGCTGTTATCTGCTGGGACAAGATCTGGGAGGAGTGAAACAAAATCCAATTTTTGTTGCTCTTCCACAGAATGAGCAAGTTTGTTTTGCACCGTGAGATGAGATTGTGCAGCCCACAGGATAACTGCTCGGTCCTGTCTTTGTCCCCCATCCCCAAATTCCTGAATTCCTCTAAAAGGTTAAATATAGCCCTGCTTTGACCTGGAAAACGAGATATGCCTAACGGATTTTTAAGGATTAACTTTTCCAAGGTGCATTATTTAACTCATTACTCCAGTGCTCAGCTGAACTGTCAGATCTGGGCTCTGTTGTGACACTTGGGATAATCTCCAATTAGACACAACAGATTCTGCTGGGAAGGCAGACAGAAATCAGGCAGTGCCTAGCACTGGGGCTGAATGGGCAGACTGAGCAAAACAATGCTCGGGGGTCCCCTGGCACTGTGCAGGGACAGACAGGACTTTGCTGGGCCAGATATTTGTGATGTGGGCCAGCAGTGAAGTGGAGGAGTCAAATCCTTGGCACACTTGCCTTGCAGTGCAAGGAGATGACCAGCTAAGGGTGTTTATTCTGAGACATTCAGAAATTTGTGCTACAGGTTCGTGGGGTTTTTGCTGTAATCCCAGCTCTCTCTCCTCCCCACAGCACATTGAGAGCTCTTTTTGTGGCACAAGTGGGACACAGAACAAGAAAGCAAACACTTATACAACATCTGCTGTTGGAAGTACAGGACTTATTCCTCTGACTAGCTTTAAACGTGAGTTTTAACCTTAAAACAAGTATTATTTCCTAGTCTTGATCAAGTGCTGCAACAATATTAATCAGTGCCCCAAGTACTGATTGTGTTGACAACAGCTTCATCTGGAATTCAGAAAGGTGATAAACAGTTATTTTCATGTTTTGTTTACAAACTCTCCCCTTCTCCCTCCAGGAAAATGTGTGTTTAGTAAATACCTCTGATGACACGAGCATGGTTTATTGTCTGAGTTAAATGAATGTCATAGACTTAATTAGTTACACATTTCCCTAGCAGGAAATGGGAAGACATTAGAGCTACTGCATTAAAATACCCCTCAGCTACTGCTTCTTTGCAGATGATTCCAGTTTGGCTTATCTGCATTTCCCCGGGAGTGGTTTCAGCAGAGATGCTTGAGGAGCAGCACACGATGAACTTCACCACAGAGAAGTGACGCTGGCGGGTCCCCCGTCCTGCCACGTGTGCCCACATCTGGAGCAAGAGCCCTGCACCCTCCCATCCTCACCCTCCCCTTACAACGAGGCAATAACCCTTTGGTCAGCTGGATCAGCTCTCCTGGCTGTGTCCCTGCCCAGCTCCCTGTGCCCCACCAGCCTCCTCACTGCTGGGGTGGCTGAGGAGCAGAAGAGGCCTTGGCTCTAAGCAAGTTCTGCTCGGCTTAACCAAAACATCCCTGAATTATCAACAGCTTCCAGCACAAAGCCAAACCACAGCCAGATGCCACATGAAGGAAGTGAACTCTGTCCCAGCCCAATCCCGCACACCTACGCTCCCTGACTCACCCTGTACCATCCTTCTGTCTCCAGGAGGAAAGCCACACCTATTTCTGGACATACCTGTGCAATTTCAGCCCACTGGGGTCACCTGTCACCTACAGCTCAAAAATAACACCCATCCTTTCCCTTTGCAGCATTGTCTCCATAACCAGAACAAGCAAAGGAATAGAGAAGGCTCGAAGAGTGTGAGCTGACACAAAGGGTTCCAGTTTGCTCCAGTTCCCAGCATTCTGCTCCAAGGATAATGAGGAAGATGTACTGCTCATTTCAGTTCAGGGCCACGTTGAAATGAGCTGAGCCTTAATTAATGAGTATATTTAAAACAAGGAATAGAGGGATAAAAATCACTGAGAGGTGCAATTATTTTGACAGATGCTGCAAGTAAGGTCCTGTAATTCCTCATGGAAGGATTGTGCTGAGTTAATTGTAATGAGGTGATTCCACAAAAGGGCTCCTCTGGGGGACTCCTTTGCTTTGGGTGGAATTGGTCCTTCACTGGGGCTTCATTCAGGGCCTTCTGAGACCTCATCAAACGCTGAAAAATGTTGGTTTATAATATAATATAGAAAATGGGGTGAGAGCAACCACTGCAGTTTGGATTAGTGAGCTGAGACAAGATCTTGGCACCCTGGCCTTGAGCTCCTGGTTGTGTTGCTGTTGAACACATGAAAGGCACATCCAGACAGGCACAAACACGGCCTAAGCCATCCCAGGAAGACCTTCATGATGTCATGGTCTGACAAATGGCCAAGGACAAGGGCTTTTGAACCTTTTAGTCAAAGGTGCTCACCGAAATTCTTTAACTCTGCCCCTGCAGATTGAGAACAGCCCATCCGGAGAGCCAAACTCCTCCTCAAACACTTATCTGTGATTTATGTCATCTCTAGCTTTTAATCCTCCTCATAAGTCATAACACAGGGTTTTCTCTTTTTTCAGAGTACCCGAGGTAGTCACACAAAGTTCAGAATAAACCCTCAGACTCCCTGAATCCCAGCTACTCTGAAATTCTTGCTTTAAACTCAAAGCCAGGCTTGCTTCATGCAAGTGTAAATCTCAAAGTTGTGGAGTCTTAGAAGTCAGGGCTCAAACTTTTTTAAGCAATTTGCCAATCGAGGATGAATATGCAGAGAAGTGCTCATTTCGAGTGAAGTCTGATTTTGTTTGGAAATTAAATCTATTTACATAAGCTCTTTGCATCTTAACAGCCGTGGGTGAATCTCCTGTAACCCCACATGGCATTATCAGTTCTGTTTGAGAAGGTACTGAAAGCTGAAAACTCACATTTCCTAATTTCAGAGACTTGTTTGCTTTCTTATTTGATAGCATCCTATCTCTTCTGACACTTCATTTCTTCCATCTCCAGCTACGAATGACTCTTCCATTACTCCAGGACTACCAAACACCGCCAAAGATGAATTACAAGGAAATATATGTTTGGTACTTTGTTAATGCTAGTCAGCAGTAACAATCCAAAAAGCATTATAAAGACTCTAAAAGCCACTCAGAAAAAGAGATAACATTCATTTAATTTATTTTAGTGATGCTGTTAGTGTCATCCTCAAATGTCACACAGCGTTTTGCCTCCTTTTAAAGGCAATTGAGGATCTGACTGCAATTCTGGTACCCATTCTGCCACAACTGTTGATTTAACTTGAAAGTGGGAGTGTTTTTATCGTGCAGAAAATGTCACAATAGAAACATCCAGAGTTGAAGGACCTGAAAGCACAGCACGGCACTGCAAACTGGAACTGGAGTGGGGGGTCAGATCCATTCTAGAATTACACAGGGAGATGCCTTTGCTGAGACATTTAAGAGTGTTTTTGTGATGTTTTAAGAATTCAGCTGACCCAGTTGAAGTAAAGAGCTTTTTAAGTCAAGAAACTGCGATGTTCATGCATATGATGATTTTTTTAATAGGAGGAAGAAGATGGAGAGTCTTTGCTGACTGAATATACATCCATGGAATGACTTGTGAAATATCGGGATACCCAAAGTGAGATCAAGGAGAACCTCTGCTTTGAAAGGTTAATTGACAACATTGTGCCTTGGAGTGGGGACTGGGCCCTCAGCAGCACCCGGCTGCACAGCCACAACTCAGCTCTCCAGGTTGTTTTCCTGCAATTCTCGTTGGTGCAGCCACTCCGAGTTACCTGGGGCAGCACCTCTTTTTCTGCCCTTTACAGCATCGATTAATGCCAGCTCAGGGCTTTGCACTGCCTTTCCCACTCCACTGACAACCCCTGATTCAGGTTTGTCCCCACAGACAGAAACTGCGTCTTCCACAGCAGAAAATGGGACAGAGGAAAGGCAAAGGGATATTTTATTTTGTAATGGCATACTGGTTCTTCTAAATGCCCACCCTGATATTGAGGTACTGCCATTTTTACCACTGAGCGTCCATCTGGGAACAGAAGGCAGTGCACAGAGTCCTGTTGGCTTCAGCTGGATGTATGAACTGCTTAGGACAAAGGACCTTCTCCCAGAAATCTCCCCTATGTTAAAAGGAACACCTTTCAATGGTAAGCTGAAGAAGTACAGCCGCTGTATTAACACAGCATCATTAAAAACTACTTAGGATAAATTTCCACAAGAGCCCTTTCCCACAAAGCAGTCTCAGCTGAAATGAAAGGACCGTGGTGCTTTGGCTGTGGACTGATGTTCCCCAGCTGAGTGTTTCGAGCACCTTCACCTTAAACAATTTTTATTCAGAGGTACAAAGTCAGCACAAATGTAAAAGGAATTATTGAATGGGTTTGTAATTAGCCAAACGAAGCACTACAGGTTAAGGGCACACATGGCCCTACAGCTGCTGGTGTAAACAAGTACTCCACAATATTTAAAGTGTTTTCAGAACAAAATCATGGTGTGCTCTAAACATGGGAAAAGCTCTTCAGAAAGAGCTTGTACAAAATAAAATATTTATTTACTAATTCTCAGAGAAACCTGCTGGTGGGAGGTGTCTGACTTCCAGCACCGCCAAGGAAGCAAACACACCGTGGTGCCGTGACGGAGACCTAATTATGTCCTTTTTTGTCCACAATTAACCCTATAGATTAAACAGGAAGGTGTCTAGCACAAAAGTGCTGCTGAAAGACAAAGGCAAAACACAGCCAGAAAAGTCTCCTTTCATTGCAGTGCTACTGTGAACAAAGAGGGAAATCAGGAAACCACATTTGAGCCTCTTTCTGTCTGCCCTGTTAGCCTGACACATCAGGTGAGTGGTCACGAATGGGAAATTCAGTTTACACCAGCAGGCAGGGATTTGGGCATGCACTTTTTAACCCACACTGCAGTTTTAAAGCGAAGTTTTAGCAGCTTGGTGGAGAGGGAAATGAAAAGAAGTGGAAAATATGTTGCTGTAGAAGTGGAGCATTTAGAGAACTTCTGTTGGAGGCAGTGTGGAAATAAACAAATTCTTGTAGACACTGCCCTCATGCTGCCTTTTAATTGAACTACATAGATCAAGGAGTGCCACGGGGAAGAGAAAAACAAACCGGTGAGGAATTTAAATGAGTTTTAGGAAGGAATTAGGAAAGTCACCATCGAGCCAGGCCCCAGCTGTAAATATCACTGATCTGAGGACCAGCATACACTGGATTTTCATGTCTCCTGCTCTCAGAAGCTCTCACAGACACTTGAGCAGATTAGCCCTCTCAAGCCAGACCCCAGACCCCTCACTCCTTTCTCCTGTGTTATGAGTGTTGTTACAGATCCCTCCTGCACGAGCCCCCACTGCTGCCACAGTGTGTGTGTGGATAACACCTCCACCTGGAACTCCAGCCAGCCCTCCCCAGGATGCCTGGCTCCTACACGAACCCCTGAGTCCTTCTTGTTTGGGACTGATAATCCTTCTAGACCCAAACACACACTCTTGAAAGACTCTGGCTTCAAAGGGGGCTGTGGGCCCCCAGGAAAAAAAAATCATTTGGTTATAGGCAGGCACTTCTCAGGATTTACCTATGATGAATGACCTAAAACCCAAATAAACCTCTTTACTTGCCCAGTGCTATGAGGCCTGAGATTTAATTGGAGATCCCAGATGTTACCAGATAATATATTATTACAATGATCATCTTCTGATTAGACCAAAACCCAAAAAGCAACACTTGAGTGCCACTGAAGTCAGTGGGAGCTTTGCCAGCAACTCCAAGCTGGCACGATTTCACCCAACATTTCTTTCACAGTAGATTTAATTAGTGGTCGGTAATGAGGCACTCTTAAAATTCTCCACATCTGGGGAAAGAGAAACATGATTAGATTAGAGTGTACAGTTATAATTCACAAATAGGATTGTTAGAAGTAGTTTTCCTCTGCTTTTTTTCTCCTTCTTCGCCAGGAATAACACAATTAAACTCAGCGTCTCCACACATAATTGAGTGAGGAATGACTGAAGTGAGGTGGTGGTGAGGAAAGCTGCTGCAGACTCCTGACATGGGGGCCTGATTTAGGGGTCCCATTTCAGATTTGAGGGAATTCTGATTAATTCACAGATGGTACTGCAGAGAAGGTTGCAAATTAACCACAAATCACCCCAGAACACGACATCAGATGGAAAACAAGCCACGAGGAATTTAGGTAAGAGGTCAACCACTTCTTCCACCAGGTTAATGAACACAGGAGCGTCCTCAGTGCCATGTCCCAGCACTGCCCACTTGGACCAAGGCATGGACTGGCTGAGCCCTGATTTGAGCTCTATATTCATTTATCACAGCTCTGAGTTCCCACTGGGTTTACTGGGCCTGCCAGACCTCTCCTCTGAGCACCTCCAGGCATTACAAACTGAGGAGAGAACAGCCCCACCCTTGTTTTCTGTCGCTGAGCTGCAGTGAAAATGTACAAACACACACCCAGAGGAGCTGTTCCACGGGAGATATGGCAGTGGTTGTTCCAGAAACAGGATTCTGATGAGAATCCATGCGGGAATGTCCAAGGGCTGCGGGATGGATAAATAACAGCAGAGTTGGATGACATGGTTGGTACGAAAGTTGCTCATGGGAGAAGCTCAACAAGAAGGTTGCACACATAGGGTGATGAGCAGAAGTTCAGAAACTACATTTCAGAAATGAATTTCTTGGACAAAACAAACAAACAGAACAAGTTTGTTCACATTGGAGAATTCCATAGGAAGCTGTTTGTTTGATTTCCTAAGCAAAAATTTTCTTGGTCACATCAAACTCCTCCAATATTCCCGGTCAGAAAAGACCAAAGGCTGGAAGCTGAACTCAACGTAACGCTGTGACATAAACCCACAGTCAGACCCGAGCTGTAATAACGGCTGGAAATATGGATTTTATTTCCATTTGCTTCCCTGAGTAAGTGCTCCCTGGTTTTCATTAACATTTGGAAGAAATCATGCCGACTCCAAACCGATTAGGAGGGGAAGCCTGTAAAAGTAACATAGATTATGGGATCACTGTCTGGATTAAACTGGCCAGAGAATGGCTCCAACCTTCTCTTTCACAAAGCACAAGGGTTTCCATTTGTGGATGCAAATGACTGGGCAGCATGGTTACAGCTCTGTTATTATATCCAGGATTTTTTTCTCTTTCCCTTCCCAGAGGATTACTCCTTTTGCTTGGAGTAACAAGCAATAAAAATGAGCAGGCTGTAAAACCCAATGATCTGGATGGAATTACCTCCAAGCTGCACATGTCCATGATCCTGGGCAGACCATGGCCAGAAGTTTGCTGCAGTCCCAGGAAGGACAGACACAGATTTCCACACTCACAGGATGAAGAAAGATGACTGTCTAGGTAGTTTTCCTTAGTTAAAATTTGCATTTTAATATTGCTCCTGCCCTTCAAACCTCCTTTGTGTGGAAAGGTGGGATTTGTTTCACTCCATGGCCTGGAATTATTGAGTTTCTGACCTGCCTTTGCTCAGTTAGCACCAAAGTGAGCAATTACATTCAGCAGAACTGTAAGATCGAATGTCATAAATAGCCTGGTGCCTTCATACTGCCCTGGAGGGATCCCATTTTCATCCTCATCAAGGTATAATTGTGCACATCCACCAATGTCACATCCATGGGGACAAAGCCAACCTTGCATTTTACACACCAGCTGAGATATTAAAGAAAACTTCTGTCACTGCTGGCTGTTTAACACAAGCAGGCTCCCACTAAATTTACTTGAATCTGTTATTGGCATCAGCCGTAATCTCATAAAACCTCAGAATAGTGGTTGACTTTGCATAAGCCTCTCTCTGCTTAGGAAGTGCTTACCAAGAGTTAGTTTGCAAGGAAAAGACTCATCTCACTTCTCCAAAATGCTCGTGGAAATACATGACCTTCGGGAAACCAGGTGATACTTTGGGCTCCAAGGCTGAGGAGCAAATGTTATTCAAGTATTTCATGTTGTCACTAGAAAGAGGCACTCTGGTACAGAGCATTCCTTGAATTCTCGGCTGAAATGGTCAATTTGGGGATTCAATCACAGCAAATCATTCAGGGCAAACAGAAGCAGACTTCTGAGATCGCTTCCCTACCTATACACAAAGTTTATCCCTGCATAAAACCAATACATATTCATAAACCTCAATGCATTCACTGGGGGAATGCTGGCTAGATCACCTGGACGTGTTAGAGCCTTTCCCAGAGCTTTCCTCGGCTCACCCTGAGGAGCTGCACATGTACCTGCAGTGATTTGATAACATTATATTATAGAACTGTGCTCTGTCACTGTCGGGCCAGGCTGGATCACCCCCAGGGAGTGGATCTCTGCAGAGCCTGTTTCTCTTCCCAGCAGAGGAGCAGAGCTGCTCAAAATTAAGTGCTGCTGGGGTGCCGGCCTTTCCTCGGGCTCCAGGTCTGAGAACAAAGATGTTTCCCTCCAGCAGCAGGGCAGGGAGTCTGAAACTTGAACAATTGCTTCTTTTTTTTTCCTCAGGACTTTTCATTCCAGTGTAAGAGCTTGCCTCTCCTTCCAATTATTTTAACTCCTCGGAGAGCAATCACCTCTTTTAATGGAGGTGATGCCAAAACTCCTGGGAGCACCAGCATGGCCCTAGGGAATATAAATCCTTCTCCCACTTTCTCTCTTAATCTCCACTAAATCCCCTTACATTATGCTGAATTAGATAACAGGGAGGGCATTAATATTTCCTCAGATAAGAAATAAGCTGCCCTCAGTTAAACAACCCCTATTATTTATAACCATGTGAGCAACAACCATGAATTAGAAGTTGCTGGATTCCCTGGCTTTTTTATTTTCTTTTGTTTTGTTTTTCTTTTTAAATATGGCGGCACATTTAAAAAAAAAAACAAAAAACAAAAACTTGTGAAGCTGGGGACAGAAGTTATTAAAGTAATGGGAAAAGCCTGATGGAACAAAGCTGATCCAGAACATGGATTGAGGAATATTATGTAACTATCAAATGTTTCCCAAAAGCAAGCGAATAGTGCCCTGAATCTGTGGACATGACATCACCGCCTCCTAAGAACTTAATTCCCACAGATCCATTGTATCTTATTATTATTTACAGGGGAAGCACTGAGTGAGATTGTCTCCAAAGCACACGCTGTGAGCAGCCATTAGGCTTAGGAAGTGCTGCTGCCTGTCAGGGCTTCAATAACTGGGTTTATGGGCTTCTCTTTTATTATCTGTGCTCCAAGATGTGAATCCCCATTGAATCCACCCACGTCTGCATGGGGGAATTGGCTGCTGGAGATGGATTGGCTTTTTTCAGCAGCACTCCCCTCTCAGGAGAGAGTTTCTGAAGCAAGGTGGAAAAGGATCTTGAAACATTTTGTCCGAGGCACAGATGGAAACATTAAGAACCTAATTAGAAAAGTACATTTACTTGAGCTGACAGGTTAATCTGAACTGTAACTATGGATGACACAGCCCCAGGTAAAAGAAAATTCACGTGGCAATTCAGCAGGAGCAGTTGATTAAAGAATTACCAAATAACCCCCGTGAATCTGCATTTCTGAGGTCCAGCTCTAATGTCTCAGCAGTTAACTTAATGGCCAGCTGAAAGCTCAATGCTCAAATGATTCAACAGAATATTCATTCACCATCAGTAAACACATAAACCAGGCGTTTGGAGGAATTTGTGGTACCTATTGGAATTAGCAGGATCTGGGCAAACGACCTGGAATCATTCCTTTGATGGATGAGACTTTCCCCCCTTGGCAGACAGCACATGCTGTAATTCTTCTGAATGTGCTTATTATTTTAAATTGTTTGTGCTATCATTGTCTCAGCGAATGAAGGGAAATGGGCTGTCAGGAACACATACCTGTGGTTATCCAAATGGCATGTTCAGCCTCAAAAAGTGCATATTTTTCCTGTCCCCGAACAGAAATCTATTCTTCCACTGCAATATTTGCTAAGTCTTTTCTTGCAAAACAGAACAATTCTGCAAATAAGAATAAAGAGGAGTCAGGAACAAGGAAAACAAGGGATTCCCAGTCAGGTTTTTGCACACTGTTATTTCTGTGGGGGCTCCAGTGGGGAGTCCTGCTGACTTATTTAATTCTCAACTATGAATTGCAACCACTACTCTCAGCCCATCCCAGGTATCCAGATTTCCTTCAAAGAAACGGACCTGCCAACTCCCTGCTACCCTGCTATTTCCACACCCTGGATGTAAATCCAGCTGCAAAGACTTCACACCATCAGGCAGGGAGATCACGTTCATCATTCACATCTCCAGTGTTCAAGCCACACAAATCTCTGCAGGTCTGATCATGAGCTCAGCTCTGGCTGCAAGCACCACCAGCACAATGTCAGAGGAGCAGAGGGAAGGTGTCTTCCTTCTCCTGCTCTCAAATTCTCTCTCTGCCCTCCCCGGCCATGAATCCCTGGTTGCCCCAGCCCCGGAGGAGGTTTCTGCGTGCTCAAGTGAAGAAATAGCTTGACAGACTGCTCCCCGTGTCTAATCCTGCAAATCAGCACCAATAATCATCTTAGCTCTCCAGCAGATCTATTTTTAATGAGTGCCTCCCCCCAGCTGACTTTGGGCTCCCGATTCCAGATGTGAAGCCATTGGCTGCTGGCTAATACTGGACTTTCACTGGGACTCTGTAATCCCTCGGGATTATTCAGTGAGATGCTTCCCTCTTCTTTTTGCGTAACCAAGGGGACCTTTCTTATTTACTGCCAGAATGGAGTGGTTGCTAAATTCAGGCCACAAAAGCTGTTTTCTAAACAGACCCTCTATACACTGATATTTATCCATTTATAAATACAATATACTGAACTCAGATAAATGGGCTCCTAATTCTAGGGCTTCCAGCTTTTCAGTTATTGTTACAACTAAATCTCGAAGAATAATTTTTTTTTTTTTTTCCACTAGATTCAAATTTTCCCTGGGGGAAAATAAACCCCAGCTTTTACCCATAGCCCAAACCTTATATAACTCTTCAGGATATGATTCATACTACAACTGCATTGGGTGACAACTGCATTTTGAAAGACACACACACAGACATTGATGTTGTCTGCCAGCATCTCAATTTTCTTTGAAACACATAAACTCTCACTGCCTTCCTTTGGCTGCAGGAAGAAATCTGTCAATGTTTTTAAAGTTCAATATGAAATACCTCCGCTGCCACAAGGACTGAGTGGGAAGATTTTTCCTGTTCCCTGAAGAGCTGTGAGATTTTGGAAGTGTTTCATGTTGTGCATCAGGACAATCCATCAACACTTTGAAACTCCTCAAGGAAGGGAAATTCACATTTCTTGTCATCGGTTCTGGGCGGACAAAAAGTTACATTCCTGCAATTTGAAAACATTTTGTTCCTATGTGAAGCATCTCATTTTTGAGATGGAGATGACTAAAATATTGCAATGAAAAAATGATCACTTTCTAAAAACCCACCAATTTTCTTATTTTGATAATTATTAAAAATAAAATTTTAAAATTCCCTTAAAAAATTGTCATTTACCAAAGGCAAAATCTGATTAATTTCAGGTCAGAATTTCTCAGGGTGACTATTTGTTTAGGAATCAATAGGTTTGTGGACTCAGTTACCTGGATTAAAGTGTCCAAATTAAAATGGTCCATTGAGAGAACTCCTGGACCTCGGTGTGGAGTTACCAGGGCAGGACCTGGGGGAGGACAGGGAGCAGTGGAGGGCAGCTGGCTGTGATATCTGGTTACTGAAACACACACACGTTGCCACCCAGAAGTCTTACAAATATTAAATATTTCTCACGGTTTAATTAAGGGAAATGCTGCCACACGATTTTGTTTTATGGAATTTGGAAGTTTACGGAGACAAAAGTTGTCTTCATTTCGACTGCAATATTTTCAGCTCTTCCTTTTACTCTCTAAAATCCCAATCCAAATAAAATGGGCTCTTTGCTTTACAGCCATTCTAGAAGAAAACCTGTTTTTAAAACACCCACTCAGCGGATGGTCAGAGGTGTAAACTCAGGGATTTCAGACCAGAGCATTAATGAAATATGAGTGAGTTTGACTCCTGTAATTGCAAACAAAAGCATTTCTGTGCTTTCTTGACTACACCTGTACTACATCTGCCCATCACACCTTCCTTCCCATCACACCTTCCTGCCCATCACACCTTCCTGCCCATCACACATTCCTGCCCATCACACATTCCTGCCCATCACACCTTCCTGCCCATTCTCTCCTGCCCAGTCTCCCTGCAGTGACCCTCACGTTGTTGCTTCCAGCCCCAGAGAGGAGCCTGCAGCATCCTGCCCCTGCCCTGCCCCTCCAGAGATGCTGTAAAAGCTTCAGAGCTGAGCCCACAGCAGCTGGAGCACATGGACAGACAGGGACTGAAAAAACGGGTTTCCAAGGAAACCAGAAACTCAAAAAAAGTCATATTGCTTGACGGGAATATTTAATTAAGTGATTTAACAACTTTCCCTAGATTTAATTTGTCTCAATAACAATTTAAAAAAAATTGACTCTTTGAGTAGAAAAAAACCCCTTTATCCACATTTTTAAAACTACATCACAGATAGTTCATAGGACTTGGGCAAAAATACAGCAAAGGTTGCTGGCAGGACTGGAGCTGGACCTTTGATGTCTTGACCTTCCAGACCAACACTTCAACCTCTCTTTAGATAGTAAATTTAAATATGGTTTTTCAGATATAAGTTCTGTGGTTCTGTTTGTAGGTTCAGGTTTTGTCATTAACATGTTTTAATGACTGAAGAGGATTTCAAACCCATGGCCTGGATGCACCAGGTACCACAAAGCTAAATCCAGTTAAACTGCTCTGTGGGCTTTGTCTTTGATAATCTCCTCATGACAGAGTTGGAGTTTTTAACTCCTTTTTTCTAAATAAAACCCATTTGGGAAATTTTGAAAGATCAAGTAAAGCATTTTTCTGTGATTTGCGTTCCGTGTTATTTGACCTAAGGCTGGAACAAACAGTTAAGAGATGCAGCAAAAGTGATGGTGTGCAGGCAGGGCCTGCTTGGGATGGCTGGAATCACACACAGCCCGTGAGGAGCTGTCTGAACCAGCTATCCCCCACACCATCCTTCGCTGCTCCACCACAGTCCCTGATGGATGAGTCGCTACACAGCTGTAATCTGATATAAAATGAGAAATAGCCATAAACCTCTGCTCCATCACCACCCAGCTCGGCTTTGCGGAACTCCTGGGTGTGCTGCAATGAAGGAGCCACCATCTGCTGCCGAGCTCTTGCCCTTTCCATCCTCTGTGCTCCTGCCAGCCACCTCCAGCACCCAAGAAAATCCATGGAATGGCTGGGAGGTAGAGCAGGACCAAGCAGAGCTCAGGGGAAGCTGTCCCATGGTCACACCTTGTGGATGCTGAAAAGCTTTGGTAGAGAAATCTTTCATCTTTCTGCAGCGTTCTGTGAGAACTTTGCAGTTCTCACAGAGGCTGTGAAAACACTGCTGTGGGTTTTTGTAAACTGACTCCTTATCCTGCACCTGGGTTTGTTATGCAGGATTGTTGTGGTTCTGGCCTTCTGATATTTTGGAATAAGTGTCTCAGAGCTTGACCAATCCCCTCAAGGGGTGGATGGCCGAGCACCCAATTGTCTTATGCCATTCAACACACTCTTTGCGATCCCTGTTATAAAAGATGAATTAATTAGTTAATAAAGATCAGAACTGCTTTCCTTCTGAACTTGTCGTGCCATTCCTTGTCGTCAGCGCCGCTCACAGCGACAACACCCAGGGGCCACTCACAGCCACCCACCGACTCCCACGTGATAAATGAGTGTGCTTGGGGAGGCTCTGCCTGTGGGGCCAGCCCCCAAACATCTGTGCCTTTGGCCACGTTTCCCCCTCCAGAGGATCGTGGTGATGTGGGGCAGATTTACAGGGAGCTGATGGACTCACCTGAGCCAACGGGGGATGAGAGAGCTCTCACTGGCAATCTGTACTAGGAAATAGGAAGGAGCACAGCCCCAGTTGTTGGAGATGCTGGTGTGTTTATGGCACCTTGCTTATTTTTATACTGTGAGAGATAAACTATAAGAGATTCAGCTTTTTCTGTCTGCTTCTGGCTATTCTGTTATAAGTATGATGGATTTGGAGAAGGAATAATATTTCCTGACCTTCCCAGTCAGGCTCCAACCCAGTGAAACTCATGAGTGAGAGCAGCAAAGAGCAACACAGACCACTTTGGGGGCTGTGGAAGGAAGACCTTTGCCCTGACTGGCCAAAGATCCTCCCCAGTGTTTTAGTTCAGCCTCAAACATTCATTCTGGATCCCGCTATTTTCTTTTCCCATCAAATTTTGTCAATAATAGACCTCAGAATGTAATCAGGGGTATTCTGATGTAAGAAAAGAAAAACAACCAAAAGGAAATCCTTGGTGAATTGTCTGTTAAAAACCCCCTGTTACCTATAAACGGAATTAAAAATAAAACACGTGCATGATGGAAATAGAAAGGAATTGTTTGCTTGCCTTTGCTGTTTGGCTTCCATTTATTAGCTGTGTTGTGCAGAATATTATTATTATTATCCAGTCCCCCCCACCAATATTTCACTCTCACAGACCCCAGGATTGGGGATTTCAGCAGCCAGTTCTCACACACTCGTTGCGGCCTTAAAATCTCTCTGCTAAATCAAGGTACATAATCCAGTGACAGATTGGGCTCTTACTGTGGAGACAGAAGAAATAATCAAGTGCAGGGCAGAAAATCCCAGACACCCATCTGACTTCACTGCCAGGGAAAGCAGGCGGTTTCCTAAATTACAGGGAACATGTCAACAAATAGCAATAATGCAGCGAGCTGTGGCCTGGAATGGCCTGACCCCTGTGCCAACACCGGCCTTGGCTTGCCCGGCTCAGCTCTAATCTCTCAGCTCTGTGGTCAGGGAGTGAGGAAATGCAAAGCCAGCACAAGCCTTGCAGAGAGGTCTGGAGGTAGCAGAGATGTGTTTCATCTCTGTTTCATCTCTCGCTGGGGGTTTCTGTGGTAGTTAAGTGGGATCAGTCGTGGAAGGAAGGCTTTTCCCCTTCTCGTTTTTCAGAGGCTGACTCTTTCTAAATAAGTCTGGTTACGGCTCCCTGAGCTGTGGCACACCCAGGCCAGCAGCTGAGGAAGCTGACACCCAGCTCTTCCTCCCCACTGAGGAGGTCGTGGGGATGGGACTCTGCTCCCTGCCGCAAACTTTTAATTACAGTGAAGCCCACACAGCAGTGTTTGCACGTTTCAAATGTCACCTTGCAGAAACCCTGCCTGTGTCAGCTAGCACAGAATCCCCACAGCCCCGGGAAGGCATCTGGCTCGTGGAGATGATTAAACACAGCCATGTGCAGCGCAGCCTCCTGCTCAGGAGCGAGGGACCACCCCCAGAGAAGCTGCCTCTCCTCCCAGTCATGCACAGAAGGGAGCTGAGGCTGATCTCAGCTGATCTGAGATGAGCATTTCACCCCAAGACTGAAGTTTCATCTTTGCTGAAAGAGCTCTCCAGAGCTGAATGAAGTCAAACTCATTCCAGCTCGCTGTTTTCCAGGTCTGGGGCTGTTCCATTTGTCCCTCATACACGGAAACAAGAGGCAGCTTTCCCCCAGACAGAACATTCAGCCCTTAGAGCCAACAAACTGGACTTTCCCAGGGAATTTCCTTCTCTTCCAGGCGAGCGAGTACAGGAACAGGTGAGCAGACCCCTCTGCTGTTCCCTTTCCCAGACAAACTGGCATTTGTCACCTTGTCCAGCCCTGCTTTCTGTCACTTCTCTAAGTCACAAGGCACCTGTCCAGAGCCTCCAGCATGTTTGGATGGAAGGAAAGAAATAAAAAGACAACAAATCTTCAGGGCAAAGATACAGATGCAGATACTGGTGTGATCCTTATACCTGGAGAGAAATCAGAGGCTCCACCCGTCCTTCAGGGAGTGAGGGAGGTCTGTGCCCGCGCAGCACGTCCTTGGCACCTGGCAGACACTCTTCCCTAAAGAAACAACTTAAAAATTAATTTTCTTCTGACCTCCACTGGCCTGGTGTTAACACCCACCTTCCTCCCCATGCCCTGCCTGCGTTTTGACTCCTGTTTTGGGATGTGGCCGTGTTGTACCTGCATGGCTGTAGGTTTTTGCAGCCCTAGGCAAACATTAGTAGATCTCTCCTTTGTTTCTATCCCTGTTATTTAAGAACTTTTTAATAATTTTAATTGGTTTATTGAGCATTCTGACACAGAACTACCTTTTCGGCTAAGAAATAACAAATATTTTAACAGATTTTTTCTCATTTGTCTTATTTTTTGTTCCCTGATCAACACTAATTTGCTCTGTGCTTTATGGAAAAAAATGTTGCAGAGGTTTCTGCATCCCTCAGACACTTCCAATCTTCTTTTTTCTCCCCCCTTCATTTTTCTCTACCCCATGTGATTTGTTTTCCCTCCTCCTCTTCTCATTTTATTCAGTTTCCTTTGATTTTCTGTCTTCTTTATCTCCCTTGTCTTGAGCTGCAGCTGCCCTGCAATACCCCCAGCTGCTTTTCCTTTTCAAATCCATGCAGCTGCAGCCAGGGGAAAGAAAGCAGGAGGGATGAGAGCCCTGCAGTCGTGTGCTGGGAAGCACGAGGGGAGCCAGGAGTTAGAGGTGGACAATCTGTGGGGGACGGGATCCTCGAGAAACACACTGTGAACGGAATTTGAAACCCTGCTAAAAATTACAACCAGGGCAACTGAGGGGGCTGAGGGTGAAAACTTCCATTTCCATGCCTCCTGCACTCTTCCCTCCTTTAAGATCTTTCAAACGGAGTCAAATCCTGTGATCCTCAGACAGGCACCACTCCCTGTGGCTGTTATTAAGCATCCTGCTCTCACACCTCCTGAAGATGCACCAGGCCCTCTCTGTTTGTTCCAAACTCACACACCAGATGGACACACAGCTCTCCAAAGAGCTCCACTCCAACACCCACCCTCCAGGTTTTTCTTCTTTTTTTTTTTTGAGGCAACCCCAGTAATGACAATAAATGCCTGGGGCCTGACAGAAAGCAGGCGTTTGATTACATTAACAGCCAGTTTTGCAGCCAAAAGTGATAACAAATTAAATAGCCATCTGAGATGGGGAGTAATAAACCCAGGAACGCTGGCACAAATTGCCATCTGTGTGTTGCTCACTGAGGGCTCGGTCTCCAGAGGAACCTGGATGCAGCAAAGCGTGGGACTGAGTGAGGGGCTGGTTCCAAACCCGTGCAGCAGCAGCAAAGCCTGAAGAAAAAACCCCAAAAAATGAGCACTGAGCCTGTATTTAACTACTTTGCTACAATAAAGGCAGAAAATCCACTTGAGCTTTTAAAATGTAGATGAACATTTAATATATGTGTGAACAAACACAACCTTAAGTGGAGCAAGTGACAAGTCACTTCCAATTTGCTCTGTTAGGAATAACGTCCTGCACTAGATACAGACAGCCTGTATGACTTCACAACGCTTAATATTTAATCCTGAAGCAATCAAATGATGGCAATTCAGAGAAAAGATTGCACATACATTTCTAACGTGATGATTTTAGCAGCCCCCACAAGCAATGTTTCCCCTCAAGGGTGAATTCGTGTCTCTGAGGTTCACAAGCTCCCGTGTAAAGGTTTGCTCTGCACAGCAAAGTGGGTGAAGAAATATCAGTTCTGACACATAAAATCCCACTTTTTGAGGTCTCACATCTCACTGTCCAGGTGTTCAAGGTCTTTGCACGAGAGGTAGATTTGTGTGAAAATATTTCACCTCAAAACATTGCTGCTAAATAAAGGAAAAAGCCAGAACTTGCCAGGTCCACAGGTGCCGAGCACCTGCCCAGGCCGTGAGCAGCATTTTCCCTGTACAGAATATTTGCTTTTAGGTTTCACAGCAGCAACACACAATTTCAGAAAACTAGCCAATATTTTCAATTTCATTTCCCACTCATTGGCAGTTTCCCCTCTTCCTTTCAGGTCAAGCAAGTTGGTGGTTCCAGGAGTTTTCGCATAGGAAATAAAAAATAAAAATAAAAAAAATAATTTCAACATTAAGGCTTCATCACTACCATGACAAGATTAAAAATTTAATCTAAACATACCTTTCAGAACCAAGCAGGAGGTACAAGTGAGAGAACACCTTCATGTTTTTACAAACAATATTTGCAAAGATTAATTTGTGATTTAGCTGCAGGTGTTGGCAATGCTGTTGTTAAGCACCTGCTCCATCCATGTGAAATCCTGTTGGTTTGTTTGACTTAAATTTAAGTACATGAAAAACCGTGTTCCTAAACAAGAGCTGCTGGAAGGAGACTTCACAGCAAGGCTGAATTTTAAATTAATTGATCTCCAAACTTCTCCATCAAAATGCCCTACTCTGACACAAACACCGTGCCAGAAAGATACACAAATTCTGTATCAGAAAGAAAAGCAATTGTAGGAGATTTTGGCCATTTCAAAATTGCAAAAATCTTCTGATAGTTTCAATGCTGAAAAAAATGTTCCTTATATTGTTAGAGTGTTCATGCTACTTTTAAAACAAAGGTTTTTTTAGGGAAGATGCCTCGGGAGAGCACAAATGTGAGGTTGCACAGCCCTGCCAGGGTTGAGCTGCCCACGGCAGACGCTGCAATCCCCGGGAAGCCGCGACGGGACGGGGGCTGAGCTGGTTCCTCACTGCCTGCGTTGCCCCACGCTGTGTTTATTGAAGCTGCAATTAATGCAGGGTTATTAATCATGCCCTGCTCTCCCCACTCCTGCCTTCTGACTCTGCACCTGCATTAAAAGCACCGCGTCCAAGAGCCGTCTCCCTGCTGGGCCTCTGGGTGAAGGCTCGATGTGGACTCACTTCAAGGTGAGTCCTCAGCAGCTGCCTGCTCCCGCTCTCCTCACCAGGGAACACCTTCTCCTCTTCACTCTGAGAGGGCATTTCCATATTTTCCAACATCCATGCCTGTTCCAGCCAAGGGACAGCTGATCCCAGGGCTGGCAGCTGAATTTTCGCATCACACAAAATAATGAAATGATTTGATTCCTGGCCTGGGCCAAAGTGCCCTTGGCTCACTGATGAACCCACACAGAATGCAGGGCTGTCTTATGCATGGGAACACCTTTGGGATTCCCCTGTACCAATTAACATTCTAATTCTAAAATAGAATTACAGTACTGCCATTCGAAAGCCTTAGACAACGTGCCCCGCTTCTCTGTGCATAACTGAGTTCATCCAGCTTGAATTTCCTCATTTTCTGCTCTCTTGACTGTCTTCTACTCCTTCCCCATGTGCTTCGTGGTGTCATTAAGGAAACAGACTAGTAAGAGCTCGTAACTGATGTCATCCCCTCTGGCTTTATTAAATTATCCTGAGTAGATTTAGATGAGATATTAGGAAAACAATCCTCCCTGTGAGGGTGGGGAGGCCCTGGCACAGGGTGCCCAGAGAAGCTGTGGCTGCCCCTGGATCCCTGGAAGTGTCCAAGGCCAGGCTGGACAAGGCTTGGAGCACCTTGGGATAGTGGCAGGTGGTGGACTGGGGTGGGCTTTAATGTCCTTTCCAACCCAAACCATTCCATGATTCTACGAATGCTGGTCCTGCAATTTCTCATGTTCCCATGGGGAAGGCACTCAGCCCAATTTAATATTTTCTGTGCTGCTGCATTTGATTTTTTTTTTTTTTTTAATAGATGGCCACCAGTTCCAGATGTCTCTAAAAATTCAAGCATTTGAGTAATTCAGTACTCCCAAGTATCAGCACTGTGCAGGCAGAACAGATGGCCATTCCCACAGCCTTGGACGTACATTCTCCTGACGTGTGAGATGGAAACTGCAGGGCAGGAAAAACGAGGTATCGGACTTTTTTATTAACTTTATGGGGTGACTGACATTTTGCTGGAAGCCAGGCTATTTCTGGTTGCCATGTGTGCTGCTGCTCATACCTAAATTGGAGATGAAGTTGTGGAAAGACGTGGAAACTGTCATGATGCAGCAGACAGCAGCAGGATGAAAGTCCCTGGTCTAGACAGATGATGATAGGATCACATATTTTTAATTTAGTATCGAAGGACATTTCTATCAGCACCTGCAATCAGCGGACACATTCTGCTCCGTGACAAAATAACCAAATATTACAGCAATTCTATACAAAGACGTGGGATTTTACGAGTTGAAACGAATGATAATAAATATATAAAGAGATATTACGGACTTCTTGCATCTAAATGTGTAGATGAAAAGTTGTAGAGAGATTTACATGTAAAGAAATAATATCTAGGCAGGCAATCAGTCGCCAAGGTTTTAGTGCCTTCGTTCATCTTGTTAAATACAAGCCTGCTAACTTTCATGTTGAAATTATTCATTATTTCATTGAAATAAAAACAACAGGAAAATAAATTCTGCCCTGCAGTACCTTTGTGGTTTAGCACCTTTGACCCATGGCAGGCTTTTCCTAAAACCTTTCAACATCTCTGCAGAAAGAAAACCTGAAATCATGGCTGCACTGGTTTATTCCATGATTAGGTAAAAATGTCTCTATTTCCAGCAGAGTTCTCCATCCTCTGATATATTACTCCAAGCACACACATTTGGATAATTTACATATTCTAAGCATTCCTACCTGGCATGTTAGCCCAATATCCTTTAATAATCTATCAGGACTGAGACATGTGCTAATTCACCTTGATGCTGAGTGATGTCTACACGAGTTATTTGCACAAACTCTGCTTCCTGGTTTCTGAAGCCTTCTGCTGTTTTTAACTCATTCACTCTAAAAACTGGGCACTTTATTGAAAAGCTTTAGCAGTTAAGCTCCTCTGCTGAAATTCCAGCAAGGAGGACCCTAAATCTCGCCCCAGGGCTCACATTAAGGTGATGTTGACGTATGAAGGAGTGAATGTTGCTCGATGTTGTCTCCCACACACAATGCTTGGCAGGAATATGCAGGGCCGTGTCTCTGGGGCTGGGGCAATGAGAGGTAAGAGCACCCCTGAGAGTGCTTCCAGATCCAGCCACAATGCACATTCTCAATAGGCCTGGGGTCACTTAATTTGATAAAGATCATTTCCAATCCAGGCGTTTTCCTGCCAGCCATTCTGTGTTCGGGAGTTATTTACCTCTACTGCCAACCACAGGAGCACGTTGTGCTGGGCAGCCCCTGCTCTGCAGGCTCAGCACAATTCTGGGGTGCCTCAACTGTTACAAATTCCTTTAGGGTCTGATCCTTCCCTCAGCTGGCACCAAAATTTCCATTAGCCCTTACAGAGCAGGATAGGTCTCTGGTTGTTTGGTCCCAATCTGCGAGGGGCTGCACAGCCCCACGGGTTCCCATCTTTGCCATCTGAATTATTGTGGCCACCTTTAGCCCAAGGGTGTAAAGAATGTTATAGAGAGTCTCTTGAAACAAGCAGAGAGCAATAAAGGTGGTGGGAGAGCTGGAAAACATCACTTATAAGGCATTCTAGACACTAAAATTTATTAAACTGTAACTACACGGGGTGATTTTCCCAACTGCTCTGCTCCTTGCAGTTCTCCACAGCCACTGGACCAGGGTAAGAGAGTGGCAGAAGGAAGTCTGAAAACTGGAAAAAACCCAACAACTTCTTGTTCCTCTCTTGCTAAAGAGAGTTCAGCACTGGCAGCAGAGGAATGGATCCATTTGTGGACACGGGATGCTCTCAATTATCCATTGTGGCAAGAGAGAGGGAATGGCCAGCAAGGAGAGTAACTTAGACAAATATCTGTCAGGAATAAGATAAAAGTATTTTAATCCTGCTTTGCGAGCAGGTGTGTGTGGCCTCTGGAAATTACTCCCATCCCTATTTTTTGTCGCTCTGTGTCGAGTGCAGCTGGAAGGCTTCTGCAGCCCCTCCAGGCACAGAGGTTCTGTGACTGCTCAAGGGCAGCAGGGTTTTTCCGAAGGAGAGTCTCTCCCAGCCACGGGGGATAAATGGGTTGTGTCAACTATTCCCATGTTCCTCAAGCAAGTATTTAATGTAAAGTCAAGCTTTAAGTACCTCCTCCCTCAGTTTCATAACAAAAGCATTGGTGATGAACTGTCAGGTACTCAGAGGTCTGCGGGGCAGCCTGAAACCAAAATGCTTTACAATTAGACTTTTCTCCTGCTTACTCCAACCCACAGATAATTTTCAGTCCCACTGCTGTTTATAAACCCCCACAGTCACACTGCTCTCCACCCTCATGACAGCCACCACAACACACGCACGTTTCCCAGCACATGCATTTTTTTGCCAGTGTGTAGCTTATGATGTGGCTGCTTGCCAGGCTGCTGGCATTTCAAAATTCATCCCTTTCCCCTTGTTCTGTCCCTCTGAGGTGCTCACATTAGGCTGAAATTAAAATCTAGGTATTTTTGTTTTGCTCCATTTGTCATTTATTTTAGAAGGACATCTAAAGAAGGAGGGGGAAAAAAGAAACTGCTTTTTTTTTAATTTGGAGCACATCACTGGAGCAATGTACTCCTGATCTACCTTTTTTAATTTTTCTATTTTACAATTTCATTACTTAATATTGATACAATATTTGAGCAGACACAACAAAATCCACTGGGAGATTTAGAGCAGTGAGAAAACTCATCACTGAGCAAAGTCACAGTGAGAGGAGCGGATGCTTTGGGTGGCCACTGGCCACGAGATTGGTGGAATCAGGTTTGTGACCGTGTCACACAGATCAGAATAGGTGCTGCAGGTCCCTTGGGTTATAAACCATTCTGGTATTTATGTATATTTATAATATATGAAATATATAAATTTATATATATTTAAAATATATATTTTTATGTATTTGTTTATATTTATATACACACCGAGGGCTAGAGAAGGTGTTTCGTGGTTCTGGTGATAGAACAAGCTGAGGTTTCTCAGCTGGTGTTTCGGAATTGAGAGTTATTAAGGACAGAGCAGTATGGGTGCATAAAATAGCCCTAAAGCTGGGAGACACCCCTACAGCCTGTGCTGCAAGTGCCTAAACTCCAGCTCGCTGTGAGAACACCACGTGTTTGAGAGGAAATTGTTGCTCAATCCTCTCTGAGAAGCCTGTTGAGAGGTAAGAGAGTGGCATAACCGGGTATCAGAGGCAATTATACTTCTTGGAGCAGCTGGAGTCACACAACTCCGTTCTAAACACGCAGCAAGCATGGCCTGGAGATAAACTGAACTGCAAAGGCGTGCCCAGGCACCTTCATTATCCCCCGTCACAGCAACAAAGGCTCTGCCATTTAATTATGGCAGGGAACTGTCAGGTGGATGTGTCAGACAAGGGAAAGGCAAGGATCAGTTTCCTTTTGCTTAATGAGCACCCTGTTGGCAGTGTCAGGTGTGCAGGAAGCCCATCTGGAGATCAGCCCTGCGCACAGCTCGGGCCAGCAGAAGCCAGCAGTAACCTGAGACACCTCCCTGCCCTGCAAACTGCCTGCAACTGGGCAGCTCCAGTCCTTAACAGAGCATTTCTTGTTCCCTGCTTACACTGCTAAAGTCTGCTTGTAAATGTGCTTTTGCCTTTCCCTTCACAGATGTTTTGCAAGAGCACAATAATGGTTCCAAATAGAAGCCCTTCCCCTGATTTCAAACAGAAGCCGGTGCAGGAATGACGCACGGGCAAGGACCTTGCTCATCAGGTGGAAAATGCAAAGCCGTTTATTGCACAGTCAGAATTCCCTAAATCCCAGCACCCAACAGGATATCACATCCTAGAAACAGCAAAGATGTTCCCCACAGTGTCCCCCAATCACCTGGGGCATTGCACAGATTTCACCTATGATGGTAATAGGCAAACAATGCCCTGTAAGGCCACAAACTCCAATGAACACTTCTCACAGGCCCAGTCTGTCCATAAACACACAATCCTCTCTCAGTCCATCCCCGGTGACCTGGATGCACTCCCAGGGTCACCTCCGGGCCCAGGACAGAGCCCCTCTCTCTGATCCTCAGGGCCCATCTCTCTTCCAGCACATAGTGCCCCCCAGCAAGCCAGCACTAAGAAATAAAATGTTTTAAAGGTGTTGCACAGGCTGGGTATTACAGCCACCATATAAATGTATTGCAGTGCTGCTCAGAGCTCTCAGTTCACACCACAAACTGGGTTTCATTATGACACTTTTTGTAAAATGGAGATGACAGTGGTACCAGCTTGCTGAACTTGTCAAAGAGATTATCTGGATTAATTTACTTCTGCCTCACTCACTGTTCTCCCAAGGAACAAGTGACAGCTGGAGGAAATGCCCTCAGGTTGAGCCAGACGAGCTTTAGATTTGAAAATATTTGAAGTATTTGAAAAAAAGTTCTTCATAGAAAGGGTTATCAAGCACTGGAACAGGCTGCCCAGGGCAGTGGTGGAGTCACCGTTCCTGTTCATAAACCGTGTGGATGTGGCACCTGAGGACAGTGCCACAGTGGGGAACAGGGAGCTGCTGCTGGGTTGGCAGCTGGGCTTGATGAGCTTGGAGGTCCTTCCCAACCTCACCAATCCCATGATTCTACAGCTCTGCTGCTCCTGAGACTGCCAGCAGCGCTAGAAATCTCTGATTTCTGTAAGGATTGATTCTACAAATCAGAATAAGCGCACCCAGGAAGTTTTCTTCCTCTCTGGGCACTTGGGAAACCCCACTCTAGAGGGTGGCAGCTTGACTAATATCCATGTTTGGAACAACAACCTGTCCCTGAAGTGTCTCATTTATTGCAGTCCTGCTTGGGTTGGGCAAAACCTTTAGATGAGCAGAGGTTTTTTAGTGGACTGCACAGCAATTAACTTTATTCTTGCTTTTAAATGATAATATGCAGGCGACCTTTCAAAAAAGTTATTATTAAATAAAGAAGTTGCTGGATTTGTTATAAATTTAAAACCTGTGAACAATTTGTCCTGAGTCTTAAAGAGAGACAGCTACAAAAGCTGCATAATAAAAAAGCACTGAGAATGTTTTAAAATTCCTCAAAAAAAAATTCTTGTTTTGTTCAGTGCTGGACCATGCAGGGTCCTGGGGGTGCTGGCTCACACCTCTGGTGACAACAACGTGTTCAGAGTTCTCCAGGAGGTCCCTGACAAGGATGGAGCAGGAGGAATACACCAAAAACCTTTCTTCAACCTGGTGAAGTGGCCACTGCCAGCTGTGCTGGGAGTGGATGGTTTTCCAAACATTTTGAGCAAAAAATGTGCTCACAAGCACAGAGTGAGGCTGTGCCCCGGCCAAGAAATTCCACCCAAGAAGCACCACAAAGTCACCTCCAGTTTCTCAGTGGGCCTGAAGTCAATAAACGTTTCCCATTGATTTTGCTGGGTGTAAACTTTAAAAATATAAATACACCTTCAGAAATGTGACACGAACTCGGTCACATTATCTTAGACACTAAGGCTTGCACGACAAAAACTCCTCCCACTGAAACAAACATCACCCAACAGCATAATCTCAAAAATGTAACTGTTTTGCTAAGCAAGTCTGGGCTGCTGAGCCCAGGCTGGGGGCAGTCTGAGAGATGGGCACAAGTACATGTTCCTTTTCTCTCTTCTCAGGCACAAATATAATCCTGAAGATATTAAAATATTCACGATACTAAATATTTAAATTCTTCCACCCTGCTGGCCTGGATACTTCTACATTCACCAAGAAAAAAAAAAAAAAAGGAACGAAAAGAAGGGAGTTGTAACAAACCGAAAACAGAAACCCAGTGAAACAGAAAAAAATATGTGTTCAGCAAACACAGGTGAGTGTCTAGGAAATTACAGCTTTAGTCAAAGCTTTACCAATGGAACAGATGAATTTATTGCAAAGGAATGGCAATAAGGAATCACAGGGTCTCAGGTGAGGGAGCACTTGCTTAAGAAGGGAACTGGCCCTCTCCCAAAAAAAAAAAAAGATCTCAAATCTTTCTGGGCTGACCTTTTAACAGGAAACACGTTGTGAAATGTGCTTTAAGGACCACTAGACTGAGTCCAAAATCACCTCTTCTCCTTAGCTATTTATTTACTGAGACATCCAGATCGCCTCTCCCACTCAGTGTTTACTACTTGGTATTTATGTTTTCCGGACACACGTGAGCCAGAATTATCCACAAATCCATGAAAAAATGTTGATGTTGATATACTGGATATAGAAAACACATGAGCAAACATCTTCCAGATATGCTGTTAAGCTAAAGTGATAAAGTTTATCCAACTCTGCAAACACAAAGGCAGGAAAAAGCCCAACAAATAACACTCCTCTAGAGCCTTGGCAATTTTACTTTTAAATGCAAACCCAAAGCATTCAGAACAAATGGAGCATTTCTTTCATTTCCAGCCACATGAGTGATGCTGAATTAATCTATGGGTCACATTTGAGGGACTTTGCTCCAGTAGTAGGCCTTTGAAGACAAGGTTTTGTTCCTTCTTTCTTTCTCCCATTCTCTTTTCTATAATTCTGGGTATATGAGGGACTTTAACCCTTTAGCTCTTCAGGGGTTTATTCCCCCTGTTACAGCTGCAACCACAGCACCAGGTCACTTCACTGCAGGACCAAAAGTTTGTGTGGTTTCTCATTGTGCTGTGATCAGCAACAAGAATTCAGAGCTCAGAGGGAGGAATAATTCCAGAGTAAATTTTTTTTCCAGAACGGCTTAAAAATACAGCTCTTGGAATCTGAACTCACCTGAAGTAAGTTACCCCAAGTCCTGAAGTGCCTGAAATGATTTCCTTTTTAGGATTTTACACGAATGTGATCTATGGGAAGCAAAAGGGGTGAGAAGCTGTGTTACAGAACTCTCCTTCCTCACGTTTCCCTGGGGAAAATGCTTCATAGGAGCCCGATCTGCCGGTGTCACCCACATGACAGAGCTCTGCATCTGCCTGCCCATATGAGTGCTTAATCTGCCTGTTTCATAAGATAATTACTGAAGGAGGCACTAATATTGCCCATAATCACTGGGCTTTCATTAACACCTCTAAACCAGTCAAGTTCACACATCAGTTTGCACGAAACTTTGGACTCTGCATTGAAGAAAGGACAAAAATTAGGACTGAGCCTGAAATTTGCTGCTTGTGAGATCCGAGCCCTCATCCAGAACAACCCTTTGGGTTCTCTGCATCAGACAAGCTGTGAATAATCCATCAGCCAGTGAAATAGCTGCCCCCTGATTTCTCTAGTTAATAAAAGAGTGTGAATTCTCTCAAAATAACTGTATTGAAACAAAAAATAATGTGCAGCATGTGGCAGCCCTTTAAAGGAAATTCTGACTCTGAAATGTGATGCTGAAAATTATTTCTGCAGTTTGCAAATCAGTGTTAAAGAGAAAACCCCTCATTCCTGCCTAGGGGAGAGCCCAAAAATTCCTTGAAGGAACCAGAGCAGTGATTTTCCCCCCTCGTATTTCTCAAAATCATTCCTCATTCAGCATTTGTGACACATCTTTACCCTACAGTAGGTATGCACACGTGTATTTATTTACACTCACAAAGATGTCCAATGCAAGTAATAAGAATTAAGAAAACAAAGTTACACAGTGTTAAATAGCAGAGGCAAAGAAAACTTTCTATCAAACATGCACAAAAGTGATCCATGCATAAGTGGCAGCGAGGAAATGTTCTTTATATATCATCCTCTGCATATGCACGGCATGAAAATAAAAAGCTTTTGAAATGACATAAATACCAGCATTTGTCAAATTCCTCACTCAGTAAAAAAATGATCTTTGCCAGTGCAGGAAAAACACTTTAATTCCTAACAAAATGCTTATTTGAGTGTTTTCTTGGGATGCGTTTTTGGCTCTCAAGCCCCAGTGCTGCTCTCCTGCAGATCCAGGGGCTGTGATCCAACACCTGCGGGAAGGGAGCCCCGGGCTCGGGTTTCAGCTTTGTCAGGGGACACAAAGCAAGGGGGAGGCAGGGAGGGATCGTCTGGAGGAAACAACACCATCGAGGTGACTCCAAACTCGACACCGCCGAGGAGATGAGCTCCTTGATGACAGACTCTGAAGCTCCTCTCCTGCGATGAGTCTTTCCATGACTCAGCCTCCGGTTTTAATGATGCTCTCTCACTGCTCGTGACCCAGGAGAAGACGTTAATCAAAGCACTGCTGCTTGATTAAAGCATTAATAATATATTTTACAGCAGCAGGACTGGATATTACAGGGAGGCTAAACCATCTTTGGGACGAGAGGTGTTTTCCTTCATTAAATGTCAGAGGAGAAAAGTTCCAAAACCTGAGCAAAGCCACGACTTGCCAATGAATAAAGCTGTTCTTGTCATGACAGTTCTGCTGATTCCAAAGAAAGATGGGAAGTACGTGAAATAGGAGGTTTTAACAGGGGGTTGAGGTGACTTCCCATTTCTGAGCCCTTTTCTTGTGGTTTTCCAAAGAGAGGAGGGGTCTCTCCTGCCAGAGGGGGTTGCAGCCATGGGCAACCCAAGCGGGGATAACTGCTGTGCCTCAGTGCTGATTGCTTCCCTATCCTTTTGGGAACATTCCCACTTGGTTCCTGCGGGATAACCCACTGGATTAGGTCATTTTAGGAACCCAACTTTCCTCCTCTGAAAGAGTGGGGTATCTGTCATGGGACAAAATTGCCCAGAATCAACTTTAATAACAGATAAATTAGAAATAACTTTTCTTGAAAAATAACAAGATTAGAAGATTAGCACCAGTGGACAAGACTGAAAAAGGATGAAGCAATGAAAAATATTAAGATTGACAGCAGTGTCCTCTTCCATTCATAAATGTGATGATCCCATTTGTTTAGCAATAATGATATTTTGCACAAGTGAACAGTTTAAAAAAAGAACATTACATCAAAACGTGTCAATGCAATAAAAACATTTCCAAATCCCTGGCCTGATTTTCTACTCATTTAAATCCCTTTTTGCTGGTGTAATCCCATGGAATATAATAGCTGTGTTCTTCAGGGGATAAAATCAGATGCAGAAATGAAGTTACAAATGGAAATTACTCCAAAAAGTCACAACTTGCTCTCCTGTGTCAAAGTCAGAAACTGCCAGAAATCATATTTTTGTCTAGGTAAAAAGACAAATGAATAGACAAAAATTAAAGGTCAATTGTTAATGAGTATTAAACAACACCATCTGAAATACTCCCAGACAGTTATGACCAAGAAATTAACATCTAAAAACCAGAAGTACCCAAACAAAACCTCATAGAAGGCTGAATGTCCTTTAATAAGTGTCTTCATTTTACCTCCAGCATGGACCAGACATTCCAAACTCTGCAACTTCACTCAACTGGGTTTATTCCTTACTGGTACAGGAACTGAAGCAAGGATGTCCCTTAAAAAACCAAATTCTAAATGCCAGGATATCAGAAATACAGGGAAAATAAGCAGCACACCATGGAACTGCTTTAAGAAAATGGCTCTATGGGAATAGTCTCATGTATTTTCAAAGCAAACCTATCCACAAATTAATTTGGATTTTTTTTCCTCCTGTCTTTATCTGAAAGAGATGTTACAAGGAATACTGATAAAATCACTTTGCTGTCAATTACGCATTGAACTGTGAGGCAGATAACTGAGGTGGTCAGGCCTTCTGCATAAAAATGATCAAACAACAGTTAAAAAATGCTAATAATAAACCAACTGGAATTTTGTAGGGTTTTCTTATCATTACAGCATCTTTAGTGAGTCAGTCATGAGAGTATGTTTTTGAAGAATCCACACTCATACTAAAAGATATCCCTTAATAAAATCGAAAGGATGGATAGGGTCTATTTGTGTCTTCAAGTCAGCCTAAACAAACTGAATCATAGCCAAATTTAGCTGAAGAAAAGAAGGAAGACCTTTGCTGATATCGTGACACATCCCCCTCATCCTAAGCCAGGCGTGATAAAGGACAAACTGAGTTCAGGAACATGGGTGGGGCTGGGTGAGGTGGTCACAAACACTTTGCCGTGCCAACATCACAAAAGGGCCAGTAGGAAATCAGCATTCTGCCTGCCTGGGATCAGCCATTAACAGTTGATATTAAAAAACTTGGATTCAATGGAAATAAAGGGATACGGGAGTGCTTGTATCTCCAGATTGCATCTCCAGCCAGAAGAGCTTGCCCCTCATAACAAATTCACTCCAGGTTCTATCGACTGGCACAGAAAATCAGAACACTTATTGAACAAACAGTAAGTGTTGCACCCAGCTTTTTATTAGAGCTGTAAATGTAATGAAATTAAAATCGTTTTAAAACAAGGTATTTTGAATCTTTTATAAAGGTGTGTGGCGTCTGACTACAAATCAGCAGCCTGCTCTTGCTCTAAAGGCGTCCCGGGAGGGATACATGGTATGAATCTGGCAGAACAAAGCTTCAGGAAAGCAAAGAATCAGCAGTGGAATTTATTACGAAGGGATGAAGTTCAAACACAGAACCATTAGCCAGCTAAGTCCGTTGCAAACAGCTTCTGGAAGGAATTACAATTCAAAGGACTCATTAGCTTAAGATGTGTTAATATCAGCCAAAGACTTTCAGTGCCTGAAGTGAATTCAGAGTTGAAGAAGTGACTGATACCGACACTTTTTTCAGGCTTTTCTGCACATGAGCTGCAGCTCAGCGTTGCTTCCCTGGCGCCTGGAACATCCCTCCTTGGCCTTGCCCTGGAAACACAGGGGCCTTCCTTTCCTCCAGCCAGCACTGACAGGCTCTGCTTGCCTGGTTCATGCCAACGTTTTCCGCTCACACGTGCAGGACACCATCCAGGGGACAGAAACAAACAGAATAACCCTGGGATGGAGGAAAACAGGATTTGTCCCTTCCGTTTTCTGTATCAGGCAATTGGCCAAATAATGACAATTATGGGAACGCACTCCAGAGCCTCTCAGTGAAACAAGAGACCGAGTCTTGCCTTGAAAATGGGAAATATTTTCATATGACACAAACCCACAGAGCCTGACTTGGTCTGCTGCATCTATTTCCAGGGTGAACTTCCCGAGACAACAACCATCTGTTTGTCCCGTGTGTGTACCAAACAAGAGGGTGTTCCGGTCTCTTCCTTGGATTCTTAAGCTCTGCTGCAGCACCACTGATGACCAAATAATAGGGAAAACAACCTTGCCTCAGACACCAGAGAGCCAGCATTGATTTCTGGGAAATATTAATGTAAGAAAACATTGGGTTTTGCTGGAAATCATCATCAGAAACATCTCAGAAAGTCCACAGCAATGTCGATGTGCTACGGAGGTTGCATCCCAGTGCCCTGAAACACTTCTTCCTCTGAGCTGTAATATAAGTTATGAGCTAATATCACCTCACATGAAAACAATAACACTTCTGTAAGAGGATAATAATTAGGAGCACCACCAGAATGTGAATCTGGAATGCACCAGCCCTTCCAAAGCCCTGCAGCCAGCAAAAATATGTTGGGATACAAAGCTTCATAAAGCCTTTTCTTAAAATTAAGATCTCATCCTAAACCCAGGAAAACATTATAGCACTTCTTTATTTTCTAATCAGCTTTAGTTCTTTCCTTCTTATATCATCAGTAATGAAGAACTTACAGTCCAAGCTACACCCTCCTTGCCCTTGGGTCCCTCAGCTCGCGCTCGTCACTGAACTCTGCCTGAACTTTGTGATCAATTCTGTTGACAAGACAGATATAGGAAGACGATTTAGCTGCTTTTTCTGCTTCCCCAAAGCTGGAGGAGAGCAGCAGCCTCAGGACCAGCAGCAGTTCTGCCTCGGAGTCCAAGCGGGAGGTGCTGCATGAAGCAGCAAAGTGCATTTTCCTGAGTCATTGTTCAGAGTGGGCTGTGCGGCTCCAAGTGAGGCCCTCTGCTATTCTTGTGTGTAGATTACATCACCCCGAGCACTCTCTCTGTCTTTACCTGCTGAGGCACTTACAGATGAGAGGAGGAAGCATCTGCATTGATTTTACAAGGTTTTGCAGTAAAAGAGGAGAGTCCAAGCAATAGCACCTCGCACTGGCACCTAATGAATAAAGAGATGCACTTTATTGCTTGGTTCCATCACTGTGGTCTGATACACCGAGATGACTCCTGGGAGGGAAACAGGCTGGAGAAAGTTCCTCTGAAAAGGGCAATTGCTGCAGAAATGGTGCAAAACTCTTCCAAGAAACCCCAGCAGCAATCAGAGTGTGGAGGCTTGTGGAGACTCATTCAGGACATGATTAGAAACCAGGGTTGTCTTGGAGGACTCCACCAAGAACGGTATCAGGGAAAGCTCACTGGTACTTCTGCTGCCTGTATTACTGTGGGAGCTTAGCGCAATTTGGGTGATTTCATTCTAATCAAAATCTTTTCCTATTTCTAATCCCTTCAGCAGATTAAATATTACTAGAAGGAAAATCGACACCCACACACAAAGCCTGGGCTGGGCCCTTGAGTGTAGTTATTTATTGGAGGTCATTAGGGTTGAAAGAAAGGCCCTTTTGGCCAGCTAAATACCCAGAAGGGAAGGACAAGCAATGGGAGAGATTTCTATCACCGTCTAAGTAGTTTCTTGTTCTCTGCTATCGAAATAAATAGTCCGGAATGAATAAAATTCAAATTAGTCTCTGTTCAGTGAGATGGAGCTGTGCCAAGTGCTGCCATTTACTGAAGCCCTTCTACATCGCTGCTAAAAAGAAAAGTTCTAAACAGTGACATCTTGAAGACAGAGTTTGTTCTGGGCTCAGACTGTGAACAAAATGTATGCACTAATGTAAAATTCCCAGGGACCTGGAATTTCTGCAGCCCGTGACTAAACATTACCGAGAGTAAAAACAAATAGCATGGCAACTTCTGCTTGCTTCAAGGAAAGGTGTTCTTGGACTCGTTTGTTGTGTTTTTCCATGCGAAGTGGTTAAAATGAACTGCGAAAATTCAGACTTGAATGCATGAAGAAATATTGCAGACACAAAGAGCCCTTTTCTCCCTCGCTTGCTGCCACACATTTCTGTGTAAGCACTGCCTGGATATTTCCCAGACAAGCGACAAGAGACCAAGTGGTAATGAAGTTATTTCCCTCCAACGTCAGGAGTGTTTGGAGCCACGGTCATATCTCAGCATCTCCTGTACCTTTCATGTCTTGTTGTTTATCAAAGGAGCAATGAAAAGGAGCTGGGGAATGAGGTGTAGATGAATATGAATTATTGAAAGGGACTAGGAAGAAAGCGCTGCAGAAACAGGGGGAGCTGTCATTTAAGCTCCAGGTAAGAGGTTTTAAAGCCCAAATGAGGGAAGTGAACGTGAAAATGTTCTGAGTGCTGTTTGTGCTGCTTAATACAGAGTAGGGGATGTTGCTTTTACAGTTTGCAGCACAAACTTGTCCTCACTTGAGCCAAGGGTAAAAACCATCCTCTCAAACCCCATCCTCTCCTGCCTGCACTCATCCAGACCAGCACTGGATGAGGACAAAACTTTCGGGGAGGAGAATAACTTCACCGGAAAAAATCCTTTTCCTTCAGGAGCGTACGTGGCATTTTATTTAAGACATTTTCTGTTGTCTGGTCTAGGCATTCAGCCTGAGATTTTGAGTCTTCCCTGAATCATTCAAAGAAGGATTTCCTTTCAGTTCATGCTAGCAGCCCCTTGGCAGCTGTGGATGGATGGTGCTCATGTCACTGATAATCTTCGAAGTTCTTTTGCCTTTTCTTCATAAGACAAAACTTTCATGTCTTCAAATGACTTTGTCAACCCCACTGGTTTCAAATTGTGCAAATCTCTTTCCAACAATGAAATCCAAAGCCACAGGAGGTGAGAATTTAGCAGAACTCCCATTTAATCCATAATCCATAGCATCTTCTTTTTAAAAATCTCTACAAGCATCTTTTGATTGGTTTGGTGGGTAGACTGAGTAAATGGAGTCATTTTAGGTTTTGCTGTATGCTACCCCATCATGTTATAAAACCAACCAGCATTTCTGCTTTCCAGACTCTTGCTTTTCATTGCATTCATCCCTCTTCCGACTTTATGCCTGGTTTGCTTTAGATTAATCCCCCATAGTGGACACACAGTAATTTCCTCAGGTTCAGCCCGAGTTTACGAGTGCCTTCCATTTTCTCTAATCTCTCCAGCTCTGCCTCTGTCTCTCTATCTATCCTGCCAGACATTTCCCTTGATTTTATCGTTAATTAATGCATCTTTGTAGTGTTTACAACAAAAGCTGGGCTATAAACATGACTCACAGACCCGTTCCTGGCCCAGCCACTCCGAGTCCCGCCTGTGCTGACTCAGCATGATTGCAATTTTTAGATTGTAGTGAATGAAACATTTGCTGATTATTTTCCCTCCCTGGCCTTTTAGCAGTCGCAGCTGATAAGCCTTCATGACTTTGTAGGATAAGAGGAGGTAGGGAATACAGATGGAGGGAGCAGAACGATCACTTTACAGGAGGGAATGCCAGCTTTCAGCAGGGAAGCTCACAAGGAGCTCTTAGACCTTCCTAAACTTCCTGATCCTTGTGCCTTCAATCAGTCCAAAAGCTCCTCTGCGTGAAGGGGTGATGAAGCAGCCAGAGGTCAGGGAAAAGTGGAATTACAGCAGGACAGGAACCTGAAGCACCCTTTGGGGTTTGCAGCACTGAAGTTTTTGCTGCTGCAGCCTGGCAGCCCTGTGTGCTGGGAGGGGGCTGTCCCGGGCTGGGGAATGGGAACTGCCAAACAAACAGGGAAAGAGTTTGTAGGGAGGAAAGAGCAAACCAAGGGCTCTGAATTCGCTTTTGAATCATGAAGCTGCAAAGCACCAGCGTTGTCAGATGGGCTGAAGGTCTGACCAGGGGGATGAGGGAAGGGCTTGCCTTCTCTCCTGGTGATGGGATTTAAAAGATGTTCAGAGTCAGCCCAGTAAATTCATGCCCAAAGCAGATGCAGGGACTCACACAAGGAGGAAAAGCTCTCTCCTTCCCTCCCCAAGGGAGAGGTGCAACACCCTTCAGAGGGTGGGGACCCCTCAGAGCTTTGCAGGGACGGCAGTGCAAGCACGGGGTCTCCTTCTAACAGTTCCCCACTGACATGATCAAATAATATCTTTATATTTTAGCCTCAACGAGGCTAACGTTTCATGGATTAAAACAGATACAGATCTCAAGGAACCAGCCAAGTTATTAAGAAGAGCTCAAGGGTACTTTTTAACAACTGTGTGGTACTAAATGCACAACAATGAGTTTTATGCATATTGCTTTTAACACAAGGTCTCAAGGCTTGGGAAGAAACATAATTGGAATGATTTTTTATATATTTTTTTTTTTTTTACATTTAATGCATCATAAATGGAGATCTGGATTTGTATGGTAATTTGAACAGTATGGTGTTAAGAAAAACAAGAGGAAGAAATCAATCTCACCAGTAAAAACTAAAAATAATAAATTCTCAGACCTTCCTTCACTAGTTTGAAATTATTAGAAAATAAATTAGAACAGGAGAGGGGAAAAAAATCAACAGCATTCAGTATTCAAATCCACCTCACCTGCTTAGCAATTCAGATTTTAATCTGGCAGTTTGTCACAGTAGCTAATGGAATTTTAACACTATTTTTCTTTCTGTTTGAAAACTGAAAGCACTTCTGCGTTTTATTCTTGAGCTACACAACTTTAAATAATCGGTCTTTCTAGTAACTTACCCACCTGTTCAAAAGCTGTCTTCTCCAGCAGAGTTAGCTGAAGATCAACTTTTTAATACCTCCTGTCCTTCTCCCTGAGTGGGAGCTTGTTGTCGTATTTCAGTACTGCAAACACAGTTCTTACAAGAGCACAATCAAATCATTATATTTATTTGATTTATGACTGGGAAAGCGAGGCACAGAGATATGAAGTGGCATTGCTGGGATGACAAAGAGAGAATTCTGCAATGGGAACTGGATTGTGACCACAATCTTTCCCCTTTTAATCCTGCACCAGCCAGTGGCAGATGTTTCAGTGTGAGCTGTAAGTCAGGTGTGTACAGGGAGAGCTCAAAGAAAAACGGCACTTGTAGCCAGACATATCCATAACAGGGTACTTGAAGCATCTGGTTAAAAGCTTCTTCAGATTTTCTTCCCAGAAAATTAACACCTTCTTCTGTCCATTTCCCCCTTCAAATTCTGCAATGGGTGTAATTTTCTCTAACTCGTGGCGGCACGGAGACAATCTCTCTGTCCCCTGGCCCTGTGCAGACACCCTTCAGACAGCTTCTCTTTGAACCAAACCTCTCTCTATCTTAATCATGTCTGCTGTTCCTGGCTGTAGAAATGCATGAAAATGGTAAAAATCCCCAATCTTGGCACTCAAAGCAGTCGAGTATCAGGGTTTAAAGGGTCACCAGAAAGAGAAGTTATTATCTCTGTGGCTGTATCCTGTACACTGGATATTTGTGGGATTCCAGTGATCCTGAGGTGCACCATTGGAGGGAATGACTCCCTTAATATCAGTCATGAAAATGCTGTGATTCAGAAATGCTCTGGAACTGAAATAAAAAGCACTTGGTAAGAAAAGCATTTATATAATTCCCAATTTTTATCTCACCAAAGTGTTTACCTTGTCGAGATGTTTTCAGCTCTGATGGAAACATCAAAATGCACAGTCCAAATGTGCCTGCAGAGTCAGAGAGAATGTGGAGGTTTGTACTCTGGAAGGAAACTCCATTTATCAGCAACAGCCTCCTGCTGATTGTCACCAGGCAGCTTTTTCAAACCCCTTGCTTGCTGAGCTCTCAGTGAGGCCAAAAATGCTGCCCAAATTTGTTTCCTGATGTGCACGTGCTCAGACAGATGTGCCCTTTGGTTTGGACCTCCTGGTGCTTGGAGGTGGCAGAAAACCTTCCTCAAACACCCAGCTTGTGTGTGGTGCTCAGGGCGAGATGACGGCCAGAGCTGGAATCAGGAGAGGTTTGTTCTCCGGTCATGGCAGGCCCGAGACTGCCTCCCTCGAAACCCCGACTCGGCAGCGCCCGGGCATTGCCTCCTGCTCCCTCTCTCGCTGCGTGGGGAGGAAACAGCACCCAGCCCCAAGCCACGGCCTTCAGCTTTTCCTCTGCCCATGCCACACAACACATTAATTCCTTAAACCCTTTTAAACCGAAGTGATTCATCCCTCATGCAAAATTCATTGGGGTCCATGTAGGAATGATTATCCATTTGAGATTCCTTTCCTCAGCTACCGTTCACTAACAGGCATAATTTTCTTCATAATTGCCCAGAGGAAAAGAGCACAGAAAACTCTTCAGGAAACTTCAGCAAAGTTGGTTCAGGTTCAGTCTTTGTGCNTTTCAGCTTTCACCAGACTTGAAAAAGAAAAAAAGAAACTTTTACGAAGGCAAGGAAGGAATAAAACACTGCCAGCGAGATGTGACTCAGTCTTCCAAGACAATTGGTGGCACAACAGGACTGTGGATCATGGCTGGGGTGTCCAAGGGCAGGGATGAAGCAGCAATAGATAATAAAAGTGTTTAACAAATCCTGGGTGCCCATGGCCTGATTTACCACATATTCCCGGGCCATTGCAGCGTTGTCCTCCTGGAATCAATAATGCTGCAACTTGGGAAGGCTTGAATAATGAAGAGGTGGATCGAGTGCTTTACTGTCAATTTAATTATTCACACAAACGAGGCATTTGGCAAGAGAGGGGACTTCTATTGCTTCATAAAGACAAATTATGAGGGAATAAACAGGAACACGAAGCCAGCATTGCTGGACTGAATAAAATGTTGGCATCAGTCCTCAAAGTTTACCTTGCAGTGTGTAATGTCATAATTAAACGGAGAAAAGGAGGCCAAGCTATTCCTTATGGCCGGTGAGTAACAGAGGGATCTGAAAAGAGACTGAATTTCCACGTAACAAGGCTATCTAAATCCAATTAATTCCACAAGTGCCAACCACCAGTGAACACAATGGAAGCATTTAAATGAATTTTTGGGTGTTTAAATGCTCTTTTCAATCACATGTAATTTCTTTTCTTTTTTTCCCAAATAACCAAAAAATTGTTTTATTTATCGTCAGCTTTCACATGACACAAATATAAAGAACCTGGGAAAGGCCAGGCCTACACATTGGCTGAGGCCTAAAGCAGAATTAGAGCTCGCAGGCAACAGGCTGTGTACTCAAGCAATAAAAGAAACAGCATCAAATAATTTTGTGATGAAATTGCACCCACTGAAGATTCAGCACTGGGCTGATTTCTAAGCCAATGAATGAGGACAGTGCAGGCTTTTAAAATTAATTTATTTTCCTTACTTTTTCCTCCCCTTTTTCAGTGCATTCATATTTCCTTAAATAATTATTGTGATTTACACTTTTGTTTTCCCCCTGACTTTAAAAGCCTGAAATGCATCTTGTGTTAGAGACGCCAGGCAAAGCAATTATCTTGGTATTATATTTAAGCATTACAAAAAGCCTGTTTGGGGAGGGAGGAGGATTGACAGCAGTGCCTTTATTAAATTACAAACTGCTCCCTGCAGAATGACTGGGAGGCTGGAAGCACTTCCGAGTGAGATCTCCCATTATACACAGGCAACATCAGTCTGGAATATCTCTACATGCACACATGGATATTACCAGGTAATTCAGATCTTTTTGGCTCTTCTGACAGAGAAATATCGTCAGGTAAGTATTGCATGATCAACCCAAAGATGCAATACCCAGCTGGGAGAGCCCAGGCCACCCTCAGGTGTCTCAGCACAAACACATCCCCACAGGGTCACACCATGTACATCATCTATCAAGAATCTTGGGGAAAAAAGAACAGGAAAAGCATCCACATTGTGGCAAGATATCTCCCCGGTGCCCGGAAATAGGTGGGTTACTGACTTTCTGTGCCAGATCTTCCTGGGGAACCTTTGCTTCATAAATTTCTCAGTTCTCTTCTAAATACTTGACGCTTTTGGGCACTGCAAGAGCATGTGCCTATAAATTCTACAGTTTTATTATGTGCTCTGTGGAAAAACAGGAAAAGCATCTCTGTGTTGGGTATGTATCTGCTCTCTATACAGGATTCTGGCATAACTGCAGAGAGCAAAATAGGAGAGATGAAATCTCAGGTCAGCAGGCGACAGCAAACGCCACCAGCCTTCCCATCTCCTACAGCATCAACTCTTATCAATGCCTGAATAAAAGCCCTGGGAATGCTTTTGTTACTGAGCTCGGTAGGGAAAACCTGCTCACTCCAAAGGATAACTCTGCCGGGGTCTCCTGTGCCTGTCACAGGGACAGGATTTGAGCTGCACCATCACAGCCACGAGGCTTCCAGCCAGCTGGGCAACCACCTCCTCCTGCTGCTTCCTCAGCAGCAGCACCTTGTCCTTGTTGTACAACAGGGTGAGAGAGGAAGGACCAAACCAAATCACAGGAGAATGGCAAAACTAGCAAAGGAGGGAAAAGCAAGGAGAGAGAGGAATGTCACCCATGCCAGCAGATCAGTGAAGCATATGGAAACTGCATTTAAGGCACAAAGGATGTGTAAGGAGTTGATATAACCAGATGGCTAAAGAGCAAGGAGAGAGCAATTCCAACTTGTAAGGGAAGCAGGGAACAGAGAAAGGAATTAAGGATTATGAACTTCATATTGAAAAGGGCAAAGAGAATTTAACAGGAAATTTACAGCAGTAGTTATGAAAATTACAAAAAAAAAGTGAAAAAACACATCAGCAGATGTTAGAACTGAGCCAGGAATTTGCCTTTCCCACCTGGGGAGAGATATCAGTGCTGAGGAGGATCTCCCACAGATGTGGCAGCAGGGTCCAGGAGAGCAGAAGCAGAGCCTGGCCAGGCCAGGACAGCTTTGGGGTGAGGAACATGTTTGAGTTCTTCAGGGCTGGGCTCAGGGCCTGGCTTCCTCAGACACCAAATTAGGTATTTCTCTTTTGTGTGCCTTCATCTCCCATTAATAAAATTCAGATAGAACCACTTCTATCCATTCTCTGTCTCTATCTGACAGATACTTGTGTGATTCTGGCCAGCAATGAGGTCCTGGTCTAGCTAAAGACACAGCTGCAGATCCCAATAAAGCAACCATTAGAGCACCCAGTATTAGAATGGAAGCCTTAAAATACATGTATTTCTTGATAAATACGTGTAGCACTTAAATCACTCAATTGCACACAGCATTTACTCATAGCTTTGGATTTATTCACCTTCTTGCCAGCTGGTTTCAGAAAAATAACCTTTAAGTACACAACGCAGGGGCTTCCCAAGGTAAGAAGGAAATGCTAATTGGTTTCATCCTTTCGTGCACCAATCCGCCCAAAGTTAATTAGAATAGGTTTGCTTTTTCCTCGCAGAAATAATCCATAGGAAAGACTGATGGGCAGAGCAAGCTGCGTCCTGAACAAAGGTGGTAGGATTTAAGTGATTCCGAGCAGTGGTCCCAGAACTCCGTAGCCTTCAGGCATCTATCTGGTCTTTCTCTGTGGATGGCATAATTAGGGCTGGAGTGAAAACCCCAGTGGTGAAGCCTGATAAGAAGTTAATCTTCTGGGCACCACGTGGGCCAACAGAGATGTGCCCCAAAAGTCCAATTAGCAAAGGCTTCCCGTCCCAGGCTGTGCCATAGCCTTGCTCAGCCCTGATAAAGAGCTGAGGAGCAGCAGCTCAGGGGTTCACAAGCCCTTCACACATCACAGGGGTGAGGAGCACTTTGTCCCCATCTCACTTCTCCTGGTGACCTTCACAATCCCACGTAAACCCCACAGATTCACACATCTCTCTAGAAACAGGATTCACCCCAGAGCCTTCAGCCACACCGGGTACAGACACGAGCTAAGGTTTTCTCACTGACTGGGGAGCCCCACAGAGGGTGTTTGTCAATAGAACCTGACCCCAGGTCTCCTGGACCCTCTGACGGAGGCCAAGCAAGCAGAATTTGTGTGAAATCTGTGTCATCCCGATTGCAGAACCTAACAGCATTACAGCAAGCTCAGCCCCCTGCAGCCGTGCATGAGCAAAGCGAGAAAACGATAAGGTTTGATTTCCCATCATCTGTTAAGAGGAAAGGAAAAAGTTCTTGGCTGTTGGGAAAAGCACTGCAGATCTGGAAAAGAAAGTGCTCAGCACCTGTGCTTTACAAGACAGAGGTCCTTTTGTTTATGGGACAAAAGCACCTCCCTAATGGCCAAAGGAATGCTGAGGCACAGCACCCACGGACCCTACAAACTCCCCTTTCCGTTTAGGGATATTAAAGAGCAAATCCCAGCTTCAAGAGGGGTGCAGGGCATGGAAACTGCTGCCGAGGAATTTAAGTGGTTTCTCCAGACCAAGCGACTGTAGCATGACTATGATGGAAGGAGTTAATAGACACTGAAATTGTTTTATTAAGTAGATTTGCCAGAATTTACTGATTATTAAACCTCATTAGCCGGGGACTTGTACTCCGTGTTCTTCCCCAGTTGCTGCCTGCTGCCTGCTGGATACAAGGAGGGATGCTGGAGGGATTATTTCTAAGCCCTTCCCCCTTCCCTCTCCCCTCCTCTTCCAGGACCACATTGACAGTCCCGGGGGAAAGAGAGGAGAGACAGGGAGAGGGCAGGATCCACCAGCTTTCCCTCAGCATCTTTCAGCAGGAAGCCCCAGGAGAGGAGCTGCCCCTCAGGACACCTTGGCCGAGGATCCCTCAGCACAACATATGTTACATGGACACGCACGGCTGCTCTCCCCTTCCAGGAAAGAAGGAGAGAAGGAGGAAGAGGAAAGAGGCAGCCAGCTCCAGAGTGCTCCAGCGATTTCCCATGTAATCAGTGCTGGACAACCCCCGCAGGAGCTCCTGCCGGACCCTGCTCCGTGTGCGGCATGTGAGCATCACCTGCGGGGCAGCGTCGCTCCCGGCAGCTGCCCGCGCTCGGCTGGTAAGTGACTTCGGGCAACTTTCCTTGCCCTGTTGGCACTCCGCTGACTTGGGGTAAAAAAGTGCTTTTTAATGTCTGGAGACTGCGGACAAAACCGGGGGTTTGTCCCTGAGAGGAGGCGGGGAGTGTTTCAATTGCTGCCCCGCTCCCAGCTGATAAAACACTTTCTGCCTGCTTAACAAAGTTTTCTCCGCGGTGGGCAAAGGTTCCCCTCCAACTTCTGAGCAATTTGCGGTGGCACGAGGTCGGGTTGATAACAATAATCATCATTTAGACGGCACTTTCCCACTTAAGGCATTCTGTAAACCTCTCCCTGCTAATCCTTGCAATGCCCCCGAGAGGCAGAACGGGCGCGCAGAGAGACGCAGAGGAGCCACGATCTGAGCAGTCCGGTTAAAGCAATTGGGAACTTTGCATCCGGCTGCCGGCAGGTAATTGACCACTCCATCTCTAATAACTATTAAGCAGCTTAGTTGAGTTAGCGCGTGGTTAAGGGTTTATAGAAATAAGAAAGCGAAGCGACAACGGCTGGAAAATACCGATCTAACGATGCCCTAGACGTGCCAGGGAAGAGCCCGAGGTGCTCCCGGTTGGATTTGCAGGCATCCGAGCCTCGGTGATATCATTATGAATGAGGCTGTAGCTCTGCTCCGTGCCTGTGTTGCCAGACAACCAATGAGGCTGCAAAGCAAAGCTCATTCACAGGCTGCAGGCTTCGGGAAGAAGCACAGAGGTGACTTTTACTTTACAAAACAGGCACTCATTAATTTTGTGGTCGAGGAAAGTGGCTGGAAACACCTTTTCTCTTGCAGTAACCTCTGCTATGTTTTCTCCTCCTCCCTGTATCTTCTGGCTGACAGATCCCCCTGCTCTGATGCCGTTCTGGATGTCCTGGTGAGAACTCTTAGAGATGCCTATTCTCTCCAGAGGCAGTGACCAAGACTATAGTAACATTAGCTACAACTCCTGTAATTCCTTGAGCCACCTCCTTCCCATCTGCGTGGAAACCCCTTCTGTCAAGGGGGTCCATTACCAGAGAGCCAGGAGGATTTACCACCCTGACCAAGTGTCTGCAGTCGATCTAAAGACAGAGATCATGATCAATGTTGGAGGCATCAAGTACCTGCTGCCTTGGAGTACTTTAGATGAGTTTCCCCTGAGCAGACTGAGCAAACTAAAGCTTTGCAGCAGCTACGAAGAAATCATCCAGCTGTGTGACGATTACGATGAAGACACCCACGAGTTCTTCTTTGACAGGAACCCCAACGCTTTTGGGATGATTGTCAGCTTCCTAGCAGCAGGGAAGCTGATGCTCTTGAGAGACATGTGTGCCTTGTCTTTCCAGGAGGAGCTGAGGTACTGGGGCATTGAGGAATCCAACCTGGAGAACTGCTGCTTTCGGAAACTGTTCCAGAAACTGCAGGAGCTGGCCGAGATACGCAAGGAAGAGGAGCTCCGGAGGAGCAAGGAAGCGTCGTGTGTCTTGGATGAGAAAACCAGATTTGGACAGTTCATGAACAGACTCAGAGATATGGTGGAAAATCCCCAGTCAGGACTGCCAGGCAAAGTCTTTGCTTGCCTCTCCATCCTCTTTGTGGCCACCACAGCTGTAAGCCTTTGTGTGAGCACAATGCCAGACTTAAGAGCTGAAGAAGACAGGGTAAGTCAGTCCTTTTTAACTGGTCTAACCACAGAATTAATGAAACAGCCTGTGACAGAAAACGCAGCAATGGCTTAAGTTAGTTCTATCTAAGTGATACCATGTTAAGAATAATGGGAACAAATATTGTAGTGATTTTTAGCTAAAATACAAGAAAGCTTTTGGACAGAGCAGATATTTCAGCTCTCCAGTGTAGGACTGTTTTTCCTTCTTGAGAAGCAGCTGTCAGTGTAAGATTAACTTGTTAGCACTGAGACTCTCAAACTGACATTGTGGAGTTTCCAAGGTGCTTCACTCTCTAGTTGCAAGCAGTCTCTCCTTTGGACACATCAGCTACAGAAATATTTTCCTCTGACATCTTTACTTTTAAGACAGCTGGGTACCTTGCCTTGTGGTAAAACATTCAGATGCTTAAAGAGGAAGAAATATTAATTAATTTTTATATGTTACATTTCAGAAGATGCATAGAGACTGAAGGATGAGAGGCAGATGAAGTATTTTTCACGTGCTGATACTTAAAAGCTGTGCCTCCAAAAGTCACAGTTCCGTGCTAAGAGAATTCTGCATTTGCCCCACATATATGTACATATTGTAGGAGTGACACCAAACACTATCTGAACTGCTAACTGCATCTAAACCCTTCTCATAGAACTCATCCACTTTCATTCAGGGCAAATAAATCAAGCCGGTATCACACATGAAGGATCTTCTCTATAACATTGCTGTAAATACTTCAGCATTTAAAAGATTTATTTTTGTAATAATAAACCAGAGGAAAGTAAGAATCCAAAGTTATTTCAGACTTGGCAATGTCCAAATTCATCAAATAACCGCGACTAATCTCTATCATGAATCCTGCACTTCATTTGCAAATTGCCCTTCCAAAAGTGCTGAGGAAATCTGTGTGAAATGAACTCCCTGCCCCAACCCCTGCTGTAACACAAGACACTCCTCAGAGTGTCACTTACTGATGAACAAAGTCATTTTTACATTTATAGCACAGCCTGGTGTGCACAACACAAAAATCTGGAGCTATTTTACTGCCCAAGCCGTTGGTTGAAGCAGCCTTGTCATGGTTAAAATGTGTCCTGAAATTTGATGTCTTTGAGTAAAACTGAGGACTGCACAGAAGGCTGAAATCTAGGATCATTCCCTGTTCCATTTTAACCCCTTGGATACTAACTTCCATTTGCTCAGGAAGGCTCTAACCTTTCAGGAATAAGCCTGGTGCTCTTGCAGCCTTCCCCAGCTATTACTTTCTGGCTGGAAAAAGGAAAAACTGTGCTCACAGGAAAAGCTGTTAACACTGTTCCAATGCTTCTTCCAAGGAAGTACTTTAAATATAGAACATCCTTCTTCCAGCTCGATGTACAAACACTACAAACTCTGCTGCAGCAAGTGCTTCCTACTAACTTTGTTAATGGAAGTGGCTCGATGCTTTTTATCTCCATTTCCCAACCACTGCAGAAAAAGCTTTGATAAATTAGTCCCATGCAAAAGAACCAGCACATGAGCAGAGCTCAGCTAGATGTAAGAGGCTGTGTGTTTTAAAAATAATTAACTAATTTAGAAAGAAAAGCCTGCTGAGGGTTATAAGTGTGTCTGGGAGCTGCAGTGAAGCTGCTGCTCCTGGATTTCCCATAAAACACGGATGACATGACCACTTAAGAGATTTGCATGTATACCACTACTTTAAAAACAAGCAAACTGCATCAAAACAACCTCAAAAGACGGATTGTTTCAAGTGCAGGGGAGAGGATGAAGGATGAACTTGAGGAAAGGACCACATTTGTCCAAATATTTGGAAACATCCCATAGTTTACACTTACAGCACCAGCCTAATGCACTTTGTCATCGTGCCCCAGAAGCACAGAGCATTAAAAGTCCTATTCTTTGAATTATGTGATGTTCTGCCAGAGGAAACATAGGGGAATATATGAGACAAAATACTCATGCCTTGAGGAAAAGCAGGGAATCTGAACTACTGAAGAGCAGTTTCTGCATCCCTAGATCCCCATCCCTAAATTCTTAGCCTGCAACAACTAAGATTTTCTTACTGGGATCTCAAAGGAGCATTTTAACTAGAGCTGGACAGATAACTCCATTAGTTATTGACTAATGTAGTAATTTAGTAATTGACTAAAATTAGGACTTCTTGGCTGCAGCTTAGTCATACTTAGCAAATTGCAACTCTCCGTTGATTTGTAACTCAGAACTGCTCACTGACCTCAGAAAGTGACTGCAAGGTGGGGCCACATTTACCAGGAACCTGAGACAGGCATGCAGGACTTGACATTTTTGTTTTTTGGGCTGAACACAAAGATGATTCAATATCTGTTTGCTCAGGGACAGAAGACAGTCAAATTCCTTCACAAAGTTTCTGAACAACCTGCAATTCCACACCTGAATTCAAAAACGCCCTGTCCTGAGGTTTATTCAATTCTGAGTTACAGCTTGGCAAAGCCTCTGTGGTAAATGTCCTTAAAAGTACTGCAAGGATCCATTTCCCAGTGTCACCAACACTGGAAACTGAATTTATCCATATTATCCATTCTGAAAAACAGACAAAAAAGACTTTACCTCTGCTGCACATGTACCACTCTAGGGTCCTGTTCCTCCTCCTCACAGCCTCATTAAGAGAGTGGAAACTGGCTGGACTCCAGCTCAGGAAGGATCAGAGTAAAAAAAGAAAGGAAAAAAAAAAAAAAAAAAGAAAAAAAAATGCAAGGGGACTTCCCCTTACCTCCCTTTGCTCAAAGGCTGCNAAGGAAAAATAATGCAAGGTGACTTCCACTTCACTCACTTTGCTCAGAGGCTGCTGATCCCACCCTGCAGGCACAGCAGATCCCTTGTCCTTTCAGCAGCTGCTAAACCAGGTCTGCTCAGAAGGGAGAAAAGCTGCCTGGGCAGGCAGAAGAGCAACCAGGAGTCCTCACTGTGCGAGGGAAAGTGAAAACTCCGGTCTGCCTCCCGGAGAGGGGTGGCAGGGAGCCAAGAGAGAGCATCTGCATCAGGGAAACCCAGTCACCCTGGCAACCAGAGGGGAGGGAAGGAGCCATCGCCAGGGGCAGCAGAGGGGAGCGGAGGGGGAGCTTAAAAGTCAGGAATGCAGCTGAAAGCGAAATAAAGAAGGAGTTGTACCTGGCACCGTGCACACACTCCAGAATATGTCAAATGCCGTTTAGGAACGTCCTCAGGAAAGGGAAACACAGAGATTTGGGCCAACAATTCTGTAAGTTTATATCTCATATGCACGTGCCGTGAATCCCCACCCAGAGAGAACAGCCCCAGGTGAAGGGTGCGCCAAAAGTTCAGCAAAACTGTGGAGCAGCAAATGAACAGCTCTGGTGAGCTCAAGTTTAATTCTGACCATGACATAAATGCACAAAAGGTTTTATCATTTACAAGGCTAAGGAAAGAGGAGCCATCAGTAACAAGGTTATGTTATTTAGGCATAAAACAACGGAATTACCGCATTCTCCAGGGGCAAAATATCCTCGTCCATGGCATTTGCATCTGTTCTTTATGGAGATCAAACTGTCTTTAGTAAAAAAGCAGATTTAATGTCATCGACACGTAGTTATCGAGGCACGTAGAGATAGAAAAAGAGGCATATTTGGAGGTGAGAAAATCTGTTATTGATCTGACCAGGCAGCTTGAGAGAACTGCAAATCTGAACCGGAGACCAAGCATACAGGACAGGAAAGCTGAAGGGACAAAATTCACCTGTATTGCCCTCAAATGAAAGAATTCAGATCATCCCACTAGAGACAAGGCAGAAGCCCCATCAAAGTTCCCCAAAAATCCCAGTCCCACACAAGAGTTACAATCAGGATCTAAGGGGGGGTCACTGAAACCGTCTGCTCAGCACAACCAACCCAAAGGAAGAAAACATCATTACACCAGAAAACCATGGAATAAAACCGCTGCAGAAGGGTCTGCAGAGGGAGAACACTTTGAATTACTCTTGGGACTTTCCTTAGGATGAGACATTTCGTTTAATGAGTCCCTAAAATTGGCATCCTCTAGAGAAATGACTCAGCAGAAAGGCTACAGCGAGGTCTGTACTCGGGGAAGGCAGCAAACTAAGGTCAGAGGGAAGAAAACCCCCCAAATATTTCCATTCCCCAACCTTGTTAGTACTAATTTTTGTATTTGCTCTTAACTGACCTTGAGAAGCTTGAAATTGTTTTGGGTATTTTGTAGGACCTAATGAAACATGACCAACATGAGCTGCAACCCCTGTTGTTTCATGTGAAGATTTTATCCTGAAACTCACAACACTCATTTTTTTAAAGCTTCTTTTCCTGGGATCATTTGATTATGTGAAAATCAAATTCCTTTTAAAAGAGTAAGTTTTTAGTCTCTGGTTGCACTCTAGAATCCAGAAAACATGAACAGATGAGGAGAACCCAGTACTTAACACATAGAACCACTTTTAAATGATTTTTTTTTATATTCTACATCATTACTCTGGAGGCCCTGATTAGTTTTTTCCATGCTTGATGTGGCTGAAGTTTTCTGTATGACACCAAAGAATATTTGACTTGCACACTGGAGGAAACTGCCAAGAAACAGGTTTTCTTTAAAACTGGAATAATTTTGCTTTACAGGGGGAAAAAACCCAATTTATTTGCCTTACTGTGAAGAGAAAGAAACTGCAGTGCTCACTTAAAGTGTAAGACTATAAAGGCGTATGTGTACATGCCTAGCTATAAATACACTGCTATATACATATGACTTGAAATTACTTGGAAAAAAATAAAGCTTTGGCTTTATTGCATCTGCTCAAGAACTTTATTCTGGGTTTTTATCAGGTCACCTTATTCAGACAGTCCCTCTCCTAAATTATCCAAGAATCCAGGGCAATTTTGATTCCTTCTGACCATTTTGATCAGCAAGGAGAGTAGGAAAATGTGCTTCACTGGAGCACCAAAATCCTCCTGGTCTGGGTGTACTCAGCACAGCAGAACCCAGCTGATTTATGGGCTTCATGGACTGAATTAGTTAAATTAGTAATGATTGAAGAAAGATTAAATAAGAAGCCATTAAACAACAGAAATCGGAATGTTCAGGCCTGGGACTTTGATATATATTTATTTATTTATAAATTATTAGGATCTTTATGGGATCTGCCTTTTTTTGAGGTCAGAAACACCAGGAGCTTTGACCTTGGAATTGCACTGTTATGTTAAGACCCGGGTTTCAGAGTTCCACATGATAAGTGACCATTTCCCAGGCACCCAGAACTGCAGAACTCAGCACTGAGTCTGTTCTGGACAACACTGATAAAGTTCATATCACTAAAGCCCTGCTCTGCACGGCCACTGCGGGGGTGGTCACTGCTGGCCATCTGGGCCCCAGCTCACCCCCCCGCCACACAAAATAAGTGTCTGCACAAACTCCTGACCCTCCAGGGAGGGAAAGGATCCTGCCTGGCTTTCCAAAGCCGCGGCCCAGTGTTCAGAAAGCACAGTTAGGCATTATTAGTTTGCCTTATGCTCATCCCCTTTAGGCTGTGTGCCAGCAGCGCTCAGGCTCTGAGCTTTGCACGCCATCCCGGGGGGACACCCAGCTGTTCCAGCTGTTCCAGCTGTTCTGCACTGGGCAGTGCACCAACAGCTGTGCCAGCACACGTGTCCCTCACTGGGAACCAGGATTTCTTTCCCCTCTTGCTGCTTTTAGGGTTGTAATAGTTACAGTGGGGGCGAAGCCTGTTCACTCTCCTCACCTGACTCACCTCTTGTGGTTCAGCACAGATGAGTGTTTAATAAATGCCTTCTTTGGGAAGATGAGTGTTCCCTTTCATGGAGCCATTCCATCTCTGCAAAGCTCTGCTTGAAACTGATTCATCCTCCAAGTTCCCTCCCCCAGTGTCAGCACCTCCTCTTAGCACCAGTATTTTCCCTAATAACAGATTCAGCCATACTGGGGACCCCCCGTACTCCCTGTACTACACAGTTACAGTAAGAAGGAATTTCTGCCCCAAAGAATTTACAGTACAGTGAGAAAAGAAACAAAGAAACAGTACCAGGGCAAATGCTTTGACCAGCAGCAAAACTGCCAGTTGAAGGTTATCCTCCCAAGTCCCAGATAAACTCCTTGTCATTTTGACTTTACCACTCTTCACAGTTCCAAAATTAAGTCTGCTAGATTATTTACTAGAAAAACAAGAAAAAGTTCATTCTTTCTCACCTTTCCCCTTTATTCTTTCTCACCTTTCGCCTAACACCAACAGTCTGGAGTCACCAACTGCTTTAAGTCAAATTCAGATTCTTCAGTCTGACTCTCACAGTGTTTGCAGACTAAGGAACCAAGTTTAAAAGTTAATTGAAACATTTTATTTTAGGTATGCTTCTGCCCCAGAGGGGATAATTATTCGTTGGACACAGGGCAATAATTTCTTTCTGTGTTCTTTCTAATGTCCACATTAATACAATACCAGTATTAGTTTAGGTTCCTCAAATGTTGTAGTTGTAGTAATTGTTCTCCTAAGGCCAGGCTTCCTTCCCATCAAGTAGAACAAGTGGGAACTCATTGTGTTCTCAGAATATGCAGCACTGCTTTAACAAGCTCATCATTCCCTAAATCAGGTTAGAGTCTCTTTCTCAGCAGCCTGTAACCTTCTGATTTTATTGCATCAACCTGAACCCATAAATCCAGGTGCTGCTGTGATCCATAACACAGGGTTTTCAAGCTCTCCCTACCCATCATTTGACTCAGCAGAGCGTGGTTTAATTATTCAAATAGCAGCGTCAATGCGGCCGCAGTGATTCAGCAGTACCTGCAGCACTGCAGCTGGGTCCCGGAGCCCAGGTATGCAGGGAACGTGGATTGGCACCACATTTCCTAACCAAGCCATTGCTTCACAGCCAAAAGGGATTTCTCCCCTGTGTCTCTTCATTTCCTGCTGCCAATGGGATAAGAACAGCCTGGAGCCAGCTGGGAGCATTAGTTCCCCACACAGGTCTTGCTCTGCCTCTGCTCCTGCCTAACCCCTCTCTAGACTTGCAGCCCCCCCGTATTCCCACTGCCTTGGATTTGTGGGCAGGCAAGGGCATGAACCAAAGCTTGTTTTCCCACTATCCCAGTAGTTCATATTCGCCCCACAGAGGGAATTGCTCAGGGAGAAGTTCTAGACCAGGATGCACTGCCCAGATTTAACTTTGAGAAGTGCAAAAGGCTGGAACACAGCCCCTGACCCAGGAAATGGCAACCCTGGGCTTAGAGAGGGAAATTCCTGCCAGTTTCACTTCTAAATCCTGCACCTAGAGGGCTGACTGATTTTGGCCAAAGGGCCAGGCTGCAGGAAGAGCAGTCGTGCTGGGATAAGTGCTGGACAGCGCAAGCTGGCAGAAGGCAGGCCGGGAGCCACAGCACAGGCTGATCCCATCTGCTGCCACTCCAGAGGACACTGGCCTCTGTCCACAAAGCAGTGCGTGCATCACAGGAAGGATCTGAGCAGCAACTTGACCGTAACAAAAAAAACCTGGGCCTTCCAGGATAAATTTAGCAGATGCGAACCGTGACCTTGCATCAGCCACGGAGCCAGGCATGCTCCTGGTGTGACCGGTGACGTTCTGGCAGTGTCCTTCCACTGCAGAGGGATAAGGAGGTGCAGGTCCTGCATTCAGGGAAACTCCTCTAGGACTCCAACCAAATGGAGCACATGCTCTATGGGCTCCGTCCCTGCCTGGCTCTGGCTCCATCAGGTGTGGGTGACTGAGTACCAGAACAGCCTTTCCTCAGGAGCTGTAGGTGCTAAAAAGCTGGAAGCAGAGAAATTCTTCAGCCTTTTCTCAATATTCTGTGAGCAGACTGTCTTTCCTATGTAAACTATTTTAAACAAGGTCACAGTTTCATAAACTTCTTGCACCCGCAAGCTGTTTTGCAAGATTGTTATGGCTTTGACTTTGAAAATATTTTGGAATAGGTATCTTAGAACTTGGCCAATCCTCTCAAGGGGTGGATGGCCGAGGAACCAATTACCTATTGCCACTCAACACACTTTTGCCATCTATCCTATACAGTAGTCAGAAAATTATTAAAGCAAAAAGCTTCAGCTTCCACTTGTTCATGAGCCTGGACTCTGTGTCGTTTTCTTTATGCGCCTCGGACGTAACAGCGACGGAGCAAGCACTGCTGCATCTCGGGCGGAGCTGGCTGGGAACAGGGCTCAGATCCTTTCAGTCCGTTGCTCATTTGTTTTATGATGATGAGCCAGCTGGTTCCCATAAACATGCCCCGGGAACAGCAGTGTTTGCACACAGGGCTTCAGTCATGACTTCTGGCTGGGCTCAAGGACTTCTACCAGCTCGGTTCATACGTAACACGAGATGCCCTTCTCACAAGCGTGCTGTGTGAGCAGCAGACATACCTTGTGCTGAGGTACACACTGATTTCCACTCTAAAGCTCTGGAAACATGGCATGATTGTGAAATAATCCAGATACTGATCAAGCTGGGCTTATTAGCAAAGTGCTCTATGAGCATTGGAGGAACTTTTGCTATTTAATTTGGGAATAGGTCATTTGACACAAGAAACACTTGGAATCACTGACACCATCCTGAGCAGTGTTCGCTGGCAAGCACAGGAAGGAGATCACGGGAAGTGCTGTAGTTTTGCTTGTTTGACATCTCAGACTCCACCCTGTTTATAGACAGAGGGAAATCCCAAATTACACACCACAGAAAACAGGCTCAGATTGCTGCCAATAAACTTCCACTTAGAGTCGATCACACCAGGGGAAGAAAGTTGGTACTGACCCAATTTCATCCTCACACAGCTGCAGCACTGCTCTCCCAGCATAATGGGAATAACAGGATTTCTTTACTCGTGCTTCAGATAAAGAGGGAATAAAGGGCAAATATCCACTGCAAAAGGTATTGGGGTAAACCTTTGGCAGTAGGAACATAATTGGTGGATCAGGTAATGATTCAGAACAAGTTTTTGATTGTAAAGTGTCTTAGAGTGCAGAAATGTGGGACACAAATGATCAGCACAGAGCAGACCCTGAACGAACCAGAGTGGTTCCTTGGTAGTGTCATTTATTCAATAATAATAAAGTTTTTTCTTGTCCAGAACACATAAAAAAGTGAGCAGCATCTGGAAACCAGCATGGATAGATGAGAGATGCATTCTGCAGGGGAAATTCTGATTCCGTCTCCCTGGGCATTACTAAAATTATTGATGCACGTAAGGATACTATGTTCACTAGATGAGATTTATACCTGTTGTAAGTTAGGTTAGCGCTGCACAGCTCTGGGATCTGATCTTGCTTATTATCCTAGATGTCATTACACTTTAATTAATGTTTCCTGGCAAATTAAGAGGCCAGATAATTTATCTCTTATTATCTTGTGAGTGGCACATACCTCAAGCACATTTAGCTGGAATTCACAATTAGTGAATCAATTTCTTTTTTGCTGCCCCATCCCTGGAAGTATCCAAGGCCAGGTTGGACCTGGTCTTTAAGGTCCTTTCTATCCAGACCATTCCTGGATTCTGTGAGTGGAAAATAGAAGCCAGGAGAGTTGCCCTGGGCCACTGTTTCCTCGGGCTGTTGAGGGAACTGGGCCAACTGGACTCAGTACTGTTGCTCTTCTATTTTATTATGAACCTACTTTTTTTTCCTATTTAAAGAGAAATTAACAGAAATACCCTAAAATGAGCAATCTCACTGTTACACCATAAACTCCAGCACATAAGAGAACACGGAAAATAAGCCACTCTCTCATACACCAGAGGGGAATAATGAAAAGCAAGCCTGAATTGCTGACTATCTCTGGCGGTAGAGGAGTTTGAAACAACTCCTGTGCTTCTTTGAGGTGGTTTATAAATCTAAGAAACCACACAATATTTCAGGCATCAGGCTCAGTATATATCTTTTTACACAAAAAATACTGTTTCATTCATTGCTGAGCCAAATGCTCATTTCACACAGAAGATCAATACCAGGCACTCATTTTCTTACATTTATGTCATAGGTTGTAGAATTTCTGCTGGAGGGAAGTTCCATAAATCTTGATAAATTCTTGCATTGTTGAAAAGTAAATCTGCAGGATGACTAAAGAGTTATATACTCACTGCTGGGCCTGTCATAGCTGTTCTCCCATCAAAGTCAGTGACAGGCTGAGTACTCATTGAAGCTATGGTGGCATAAAACATATCAGGGGGTTTTGCTGAAAAAGACCACCCCCAAAAAATAAAAATAAAAATAAAAATAAAAATAAAAATAAA
>VZTI01004617.1:900623-982189 GCA_013397865.1 Struthidea cinerea
TAAAAATAAAAATAAAAATAAAAATAAAAATAACCTCATCTTCCCCTCTTGCTCACAGTCAGCACCACTCCAGCTCAGAGCTTTTCGAGCTACCACTCCACCATGTGTAAAACTGCAGCAGGAGGAGAAAGAGCTCGGTGAAAATTTGACTCAAAGATCTGGGGATAAAAGCTCAGAATTCTGCTCTAGTTAATAGAGAGGTTGAGGGAGGGAGTTTGTTGTGGTTTGTGTTGGCAGGTGCTGAACACTAGAATTTCCCCAATGTGTTTGGTTTGTTCAGAAAGAGGAATTGTATAGAAGCTGTTGGGGCACAGAGATTTCTTTATCGGGCATTTAGGCAAAAAAACCCTTTCATGGATTAGAGTATTTGGGCCATACTGAAAGTAACTGATGGGAATGTGGTGGCGAAAACATTAGAAATCTCCCACTGACACAGGGGCATCAGTATTTTGGTGAGAACAGAGATTTGAAGTCAGTGTGTTCTGCCTGTTCTTTGGACAACAGTTCTGAGAGCAACATAAAACACTGAGGTGTAAAAATCCTCAAAACTACTGAGAGAAACAGAAATCAGCTTTGCTGCTTAATATTCCCTTTTTTCCCCCCTCTTATTTCAACATTTGCTGCTTTTGAACAGGATGTTCAAAAGGATGAAGAATGTTTGAAGAGACTGATGTTAGAGAGGGATATTCTACATAAATCAAGTCAGGTGCATTCCATAATATATACAAATGTTCCTAATATATAAAACATTCACATGCAAGCCCATGGGATGAAATCCATCTCCCAATGTGAAGCCAATGAACATGTTCTCATTATGCTGACAGCATAAATTGCCTTCTCTAAGTAAATATAAATTTCCATAGGGAATACTGAGGTCACTGAGGGTGGCAAGAATTAAAAATCTCCCAACCAGTCTCTACATTGCTACACCTTGAAATTTCACACTCGGTCCAAAAAACACCCTACATCTTAATGGTTAAACCTTCCAGCAAACAAAATGTCTTTTCTTCCATTTTCTAAGGAAAACCCCATGGTGATCTGAGAGCAATGTCACCTGCAAATGTCTAAAGGTAAATAAATAACAGATGTACTGGAAATTCAGCCCAGTTAACAAAAAATAAACTAAATCTTGATGGGAGCAATGAATAATTCAGAGGCCACATCACTGGAGTGACCAGAGGCAGGTCTGTGCAGAGCCCAGGCTGCACTGCACAAATAATTCAGGGCTCAGAAAGAGCGAGCACGGCATAACACAACCGCTGATTGCAGGCAATCTCATCAAGCCCAGTCAGCAGCTCTGCAAACATCAATGCACTCCAGCACTGACTGCAAATGGAGCCACAGCCTGACCCTGCATGCAGAGCTCTGGCAGGGCCAAGCCTTCATTAGCTTTTGTGGTGTTCCCTTTTAGGGGTAAAATATGGCATCGACAGCTTACTGCGCAGAAAGGAAAAATCCCCAAATGGTGCTACAGGGCTAAATTGTTCTGAGGGCTAGGCAGGGAAAACACACTCCTGAGGGGGGAACCTCAGCTGGCCAATTCTACAACACAAAAAGACTTGTTACTCCCAAGCACAGCAGAAAGCGGGAATTATTCGGGACTTACAGCCTGCATACCAGGACTTCGTACATAGATGGGTTTCATTCAAGTAGGCTGGAAGAAGCAACAGAGTAAAACGAGGCAGGCAGATAGATCTGTTCATTCAGCTATTTCATGTGCTCAATATTCTCTGTACAGCACCGAAGGACAGCTGCCACACTACCTGTGAGCTGGGATTTGTTTATCTCTGGTACCAGTGACTCAGGCACATCCATATTGCTTCTCCCTCAGTGTTTTTGGACGCTGGTTCACAGACTGTTCTTTTATTTATTTCCCTCTCTGTTTCGTGTCAGGGTGAGTGTTCCCAGAAGTGCTATTACATCTTTGTCATCGAGACCATCTGCGTGGCTTGGTTCTCCCTGGAGTTCTGCCTCCGGTTCATCCAGGCGAGGAGCAAGTGTCAGTTCTTCAAAGGACCCCTGAACATCATTGACTTCGTGGCCATTTCCCCCTACTACGCCTCCCTCATCTTCTCCGAGGACGACTCCAGCGAGGAGGAGGACAGGCCGAGCAGCAACTCGTACCTGGAGAAGGTGGGCTTGGTGCTACGGGTTTTACGTGCCTTGAGGATCCTGTACGTCATGCGCCTTGCCCGGCACTCCCTGGGCCTGCAGACCCTGGGCCTCACCGTGCGCAAGTGCACGCGGGAATTCGGGCTGCTGCTGCTCTTCCTGTGCGTGGCCGTCACCCTGTTCTCCCCCCTGGTCTACCTGGCCGAGAACGAGTCCGGCAGGGTGCTGGAATTCACCAGCATTCCCGCCTCCTACTGGTGGGCCATCATCTCCATGACCACCGTGGGCTACGGAGACATGGTCCCGCGGAGCGTGCCGGGCCAGATGGTGGCTCTCAGCAGCATCCTCAGCGGGATCCTCATCATGTCCTTCCCCGCAACGTCGATATTCCACACCTTCTCCCACTCCTACTCCGAGCTGCGCAAGGAACACGAGCGGCTGCAGTCGCGGCTGAACCGGGCGAAAAACGCCAATCAGTCCGGTGAAAGCGACACCTTCAACGAGACTGACAGCCTGACCCTGGAGGGCCAGGCGTCCCCCACCAAATACATCTACACAGGGAACTGAGCCCAGGCGTCCCCCACCAAATGCATCTACACAGGGAACTGAGCCCAGGCGTCCCCCACCAAATGCATCGACACAAAACTGAGCCCAGGCGTCCCCCACCAAATACATCGACACAGGGAACTGAGTCCAGGCGTCCCCCACCAAATGCATCGACACAGGGAGCTGAGCCTGGTGCGGAGCGTTCCCGAAAACACGGACAGAAACGCGCACGCCTGAACGTCAGCAAAATACACAAAGCAAAGCAGCAACACAGGTTACAGCACTATCTTCTCTCCTGGCATAGGTATAAGCAGCAGCCAACCCAACGCAGCCAGCTCCAAACAATCCCCATGGAGCTGGAGGTTGGGAGAATGTAAAAAGTCAGAGTTTATTCAGTGACAAACGCTCATTCTTCTCTATGACTACTAAGAATAAACTTTGTCTCTACCACTCATGCATCTTGCTGAATACCTAACACTGAATAAGTAACAAACAAACCAGCTTCTGTTGGCACAAACACACTTGTTATTTCATTTGCCTTTGAGTTTCCAATGTTCTTGCAATTAATATCTTGAGCCAGGCGTTAGGACACATTCTTTCAGGGCTACACCCCGGTGTGGCTATCCACAGCTCATCCACCAGGCATACAGAAACAAATCCGAATTCTGTATTTAAACAGTAACAAGCTTAAAATAAAGACACTGTATGTGACAGCTTTCAAAGTTTGCCTGTAGCCAGACGATCAATCTGTAACTAACGAATTGCACTGCTTTGTACTAAACACACGCTGTTTGCAAGAGCATTTGCTTGAAATGCAGTTGTGGTCTGCAGACTGTAAACATATCATACTAGACAGCAAAAGTCTTCAAACCTCTTTTTCATATACTTATTTAAAATAAAAACAAGGAATAAAAAAAGCCCAAGCTTATCGACCATATTGAAAAGCCTTGGTGTTATATTTTTTGTTGAATGGTGATGGTTTCTCTGGAAGATAGACAAAAAATAGACTTCTTAAAAATGTGATGATAGCTCAGAAGTACCCAAAGATATAAAGAGTAAAGAATGAGGAGAATGATTGCCAGAGAGGCAGTGGGAGTGATTTCCTGATGGGAATGGAAGATGTCCCTTTTGGGATATCCACGTATAGCCAGAAGGAAGCAACAGGGTTTTGCAGAGGTCAGCAACGCTCCTTTACGCAGAGTCTGGATGGTTTTGTACGATTTGACCCTTTAGATGGTGTGAATGTGGTCAGTGAATTCCATACAGGTCACGAAGGTCAGGGGTGCACAGACATCTGTGTGCTCAGAGCCTGTGTCAGCCACGGTGGGAGAGCCCTCTTGATACCCACAGGACTCTGAATTTCAGGCATTATTTAAGCACTGAGATTAATCGAGGCCTAAATTAGTTTTTAATCAGATTTGCAGCTTTCATTACTCCATTTCTTAAACCTTGCCAAGGTCCCCATGTCCCTGTGATGGGGTAAAGCTCAGTGAAGTGACCATTCACCGGGGCCAGCTTTTGGCAGGCACCACTCATGCCCAGCCTGGTGCCATCGGAAGCCTGGGGACACTTCCAGGCACTGCCCCATCTCCCACCTGGACCTCCAAACCCAGTCACCTGCAGAGTTCTGCAGCTTCCTGCAGGCATTTGGGAGCCTTGGTGCCCAGATAGTCCCCTCCCTCCTGCACAGCTGAAGTGGAGAAAAGCACAGTTGTTGGCACGACCAGGATGACGTGACTGGAATTAATCTCTTGGGCTTATCTTGCTATTGACCTTATGATTCCAACCAGAGGAACTGTAGCAGATTATTCATGGGGATGTTCCAACACAAGAGGAACAAGTTGATTTCAGATGACAGGCATTTACATTTGCCCCGTTAAAGGTGCAATTTCTGCTGGTTTGTGCACAGGTCCATCTGATTTTTTAATTTTCACAACCAGCGTTTATTTTTTGCTGGCAAGTCTCTACAGTAGGTCCACTGAGATGTTAAACCAGACAAAATCCTGGTCTGGGCTATGAACCAGACCTCTCCAGGGTCCTGTGCATGGTGATGCCACCTGGATTTCTCTGAAGATTCTGCCGCTCTGGTCTGGCAGTGCCAAATCTGATGCTTGCTCCTGCTGACTGGTGGCTGCTGGGACAAAAATCCTGGTGCAGAATAGCTGCAGCTTTTAAAAGGCTCTTCTTCCCACTGTCACATATTTTGGAGATACAATCAGGTACGGCAAGTGATTATTTTCTTCCAATTAACGACTTCCTTATTAGCTCAGGAGTTAGTTCAACATGGTGGCACATAAAATTAGCCCAGCCACATGGTTCTAAAAATGTACATATCTGGTGAAATATTGCGGGTTTTACTGCTCAGGTGCTGGTAACAGCTCCATGTCCAGCAGGTTCTGTGATGTAGATGGGACTGAGGACAGTGACAGCAACCCAAACCCTGACTCGGCCAAGTGTTTAACCCCGTGTCAGCTCCAAAACACAACCCAAGAATGTGCTGAATCACGGAGTTAAAAGGAACAAACAAAGCACCAGTGCTTGACGGGGAAGTGAGTGTTTGCACTTCCAGCAGAATTTGGACCACCGCTCGTATTTCTGATTTTAACTTAATCTTCTCCAATAGCTGGGTCTGGGCTGCACCAGCTCTCATGAAAAAAAGTCCTGCATGATTCATGGTGTTACAGGGGAGGGAAAAATATGTTAGGAACATTTAGTGCCGGTGTAACTCAACTGAGTAACAAATTCAGAACAAGCAGTAACAATTAGCAGATACTGTTCAACTGTTGTTGCCAAGATCGTATCGTTTCATAACCAGATTTAATTAAAAGAGCAGCTCAGCTGCCTGGCACCCGGCTTCTCTTACTTCAAAGCCTTTTCCCTGGGTCTATATCCCAGAAGCAGCAGAGGAACAGCACCCATCACCCAGGGGAACCACATTGCTCAGCCCTCAGCAATGCATTACATCTCTTTTTAAGCTTCTGATTGTTACTGGGGCACAGCAAGAACTCCTGTTGTTGTAGGAACCTGCAAAAACCCCCACCACGCTGCTTTTTGGGGAAGTCAGGAATATCTCCTGCTCTGCAACCCAGCTGTGGACACCAGACCGTGAGAACAGAACACAGGACCCTTCCAGTTGCTCTGACCTGGACCCAAAACAGAGAGTGGCTTTTGATCAGGGGCTAAGTGCAGGTTTTCTGTGATGTTGAAAACCCGCCGAGGGGTTGTGTCCTTTGCTCTGACCTAACTCTCATTTCCTCAGGGGTTCTGCAGATTGTTCCAGGTTTCTCTGCAGCCCTGGTACCTCCCAGCTGTCCTCCAGCTGTTTCTCCTCTGTGACTTTCACCAGCTCCTCTGGTAGGGAAGCATTACACAAGCTGGACATTTAATTATTTCACTAATTAACTTCCTTTAATTTCATAGGTTCACTATTTTATTATTTCAGCCTCCTGCCAGAACTCTGAAATTTGCTTTTCACCTGCCTTTGCATCCAGTCACTAATTTTCATAACATAAAGTTACCAGGTTTATTAAGTCACAAATTCATTGAGGGAACAGTGTTTTATTTTAGGAGCAAATTGCAAAAGAATTCACGGAGCGTACTGCATATGCTGTGCATTAATTATAGCAGAACTATTTAAAACATTGCATTGGTCAACAATTTTACTTCAAACACACCCAAACAGTGTTCTGCAGTTATTTTGATCAATTAAGCACATCTGCTGACAGAAATTACACTCAGCATGTCCCTTCTGGTTTTTTTTTTCCCCCATGAAAGATTTTCTCCCTTTTTTTTTGGTTCAGAAAATTATTTTAATACATTGCAGCAATCTATAAATAACGATGAAAACCTAGAAGGTCAAGGAGAGGAAGAAGTACAGCACATTCCCAGGTTTTACTTCTACAAGTAATAAATTATTAGCCACATGTTGAAGTTAAAACTGATAAAAGGCTGATGCAAAAAGCCATATTTCCTAAATGCAAACTGGTTTCTGCATGGTAAAATTCAAGATATTCCAGCACATGTTACAGAAAGCATTGAATTCCTTCCTGTGAGCTGCTTTGTTTTGGTAGCAATGTCTGATCCGAGCTACGTGGGGCTTTCACCCCTTCCCTGAGTCCCAGCCATGGCACAACACCCAGCAAAGCCCTGAGGAACAGGCTGCAGATCTGCTGGGGAAGCGCCAGTCCTTAATTTGCAATATCAGGATGAAACTTAATACCCTGGGTTACTCTATTTCTCTTTTTCCTGGATGACTAAAATGATGCTCACAAGAAAAAGACGAAGAGAAAGAACCGAGGTGTTTCCCCTCCCTCTGTGCTTCTGTCTTTACCATTTTACTTGTGATAGAACACAGCCCTCAAAAAACTTATTTTCCCCAAAGTTTAGTGTTCCTGTAGTTCCCTGATGCCAGGGAAATGCTCACAGAGGGGGAAAAAGCCTAACCCAAAGCTCGTGTGCTGTGAGAAAGATCTGCAATCAGAACAGTACCACAGGAACTCACTCAAAAATCCAAGCCTGGGTTATCCGCACTAAGAAGTGCTTAAGGAGCACCTGAGCAGATTATTGCAGCCGATTCAGCAAGAGGGATAAAAACCCAGCTCAGATTTCGTTATTTTCATACTTGATTCCTGCCACAACTACTGCAGTTGTAAAAATCAAGCACACATCTAAAAGGGAAGGGCTGTAGAAGACCCCTCAGGTGTTTCTCCTGTGAAAGTTGCAGCCTGTTATACCATCAGTAATAAAACGTCATCATCCCGAAACAACACTGCAAATGTTAATGAAAAGCCCGACTGCTTCATACCTGACAAATTTTGTTTAAGAAAAATCATTTAGGGCTTAATGTATTAGCACAGAACTCCAGACATGCATATAATTAAGTCATAATGTCTTCCAAAATGTCTTTCTTTCCACTTCTAATGTTCAGCCAAATATTAACCAGTCAGACGAGCCAATAGGTTTTGTTTCAGTTTCTTCAAAATAATTTCATCAGCTTTCAAGAGACTGTTCTCAGCAAGAACAAATGGAGCAATACAGAATTTTTCTTCTGCCTGAAGCTCAAGCAGATGAGGAACAATTAACGTTGAACTTTCAGGGTGGCGAAGCCTCTGTGAGAATCCAAGGATGTTTAAATTTATTTCAAACTGCAGGAGCTTTTGCTGATGTTCCACATTTGGCTTTAACTCTGCATCCAGGCTCGCATCCCTCCCCAGACAGACAGGACACAGACCAAGTCCTTCCCTAATTCCATGGCTTCTCTTGTTTTCACCTGCCCGCATCGGGAATTGTTGTTTTGCTCTAAAAGTTAAAGAAATTTCTTATTAAAATTCAAAACCTTAAAGGTGCTGTGCGAGCAGTGCTGAAGATAATTGGGTTGCGCTCATGGATAGAGAATATTAATAAAACAAAGAAAGTGCTTTTATGTTCTTCAACCAACAGCTCTTGCAGTGCCCTGTGCCTTACGCCCTCTTTTAACAAAGCAGCCATTAACATTTTCTAATTAAAGTTTCACTTGCAAATCCCTGGTTTTGAACTATCTTCACCAGAGCAACAAAGCAGGTAACAATCATAGGAGTTCATGCCTCGAGGATCTGCTTCTCCAAATCACCGGTGTTTTCATTAGTCTGATGCTTTATTTTCACCTGACTGTTCCGAAGCTTTCTGAGCTGTCTTGTTCCACACCAAATTAGTCCGAGCTCTTCTACCTCTGAGAGACTCCTGCATGAGAATTTCACAAAGATCAGCTCAGCTCAAAGACAACAAACTCCAGGACATTTCAAAGCTTCAGAGAGACAAAAAGCTATGAGCTCATGACTAAAGAAAAGAAAATATATTTACACAGTTCAGCAAAGATCCATGAATACATCCCTACGGCACAATTATTATGATTTTTCCAGGATATTTTTAGGGAAGAGGGGGTAAAACCGTACAGGCTGAAACCACTTCATCTGTAATTCCAAGTCGGATACAAGGGTTCCTACCTTGAATGGGGCTGGCAGGATTTAGAACAGTCATTTCCAGAGCTGATCAAGATAACACTATCAGCTCATTAGGGTGTGAGTATGCATGCTTAAACAAATTAAACTCATCTCATGCTGATACAAAGATATCTGAGGAAAATTGAAGGTCAAAGAGATTTACCCCATAAGGGATTCAGAGCTTGAGAAATGTTCTAACAGAATTTAAAGCTCCAGAAACCATGCATTTCTGAGTAAAACTGCACCAAGGGTCCATTCCTCTGAGTTATTACATAAGTGGCATTAAAATAAAACCCCAACCCGAAACAGGAATGAAAATACACAGAAATGCATCTTCAGAGCAAGGATATTGGAGAGAACACTACACAGAACAGCAGAAAAAGAAGTTTCAAATTTTCTCCCAAAAGAGCAAAATATGTCAGTAGATAAATTTGCTGGTCTTTAATCCTTTTTATTGAAATAACAGCAAATTAAGGCCTGCTTGTGCAGGTTCTGGGATAATTCCAGCTTCTTGGAAGTCTAGAGAGCTTCAATCACCCAGTGCACTGAAATGTCTAAAAAGTGCAACTAAATATTATGATAAGGTAGTTAAATTTTATACTCAACTATACCTCATTTTATTGAAGTAGTGCAGATTCTGACAGATGTTTCTCCCTGCCTGCCTCTATCTCAGCGTGGGACAGCAGAGACAGAAGGAAAAGCAGCCCAGACGTGGTGTAAATCTGTGTTCTCCTAAAATCCAGAGGCTCAATCCAACCCAGCCCAGTTCAGCGGGAGGCTGTGAGCACTTTGACATCACTGCTGCGTGTTCACTGCCGTCCTCATCCTTCGCCGAGGGATTCTGAAACATCAAAAAGTCGATCAGGAAGCTAAAGAGAAAGATCAGCGTTTCTTTTACCACCGAGATCAACACTGCAGGGTCACAAGTTTTGTTGGACTGTGAGTCCTGCAAACTGTTCACGAGGTTTGCAAACCCAGACACAACCTCCAGCCTTTGCATTCCATTTTTATCTCTATTCCTGCCACTGCACCCTTTAGTTTTACAATACATGCTGACTGTATATGTCTAATGTTTATACAGAACACTCCCAAACACACACATTTCCAAAAGGGAGGGAGTTTCACAGGGTCTTCAGAGATTTCCAGGATGGCTGATTCTGGCGGGAAACAGGAACAAAAAAGGATGCAATTCTTGATTTGCTCTGTTTCCAACAAAGAGAAAAAGGATCCACCAAAGGCAAGGAATATCCCAGCCTGTAAACTATTAGGCAATAGTTGTGTCCCTGTGTATGAGACAGAATATACTCCGGTTATAACTACAAGGAGGTGCTGGAGCTGCTCCTCAAGGGCACGTTCATTTTGAGAGAGAAATTGGCACAGTCCGAGATGTTTGCTGCCTCAGCTCTGGCTAAAAAGCATCACTGGGGACTGCCAATATTGATGTGATCCTCCTGTTTTATTCAGAGAGCAAGAACAACCAGCCAAAACGTCCTGGACCAGCACACTGAACAAGGCAGATCATTTCTCATGACTGCTTTTCTGCTGAACAATCAAGCTTATATGAGTTTGGGAAGTTTCTCTTGTGTCAGGTGTGGTGGGGAAGTCAAGTGGGTTCTATGCTGAACACTCTGCACAGGGCTTAACCCTGCCAAAATCTGTCCAAGGAAATTGTCCCAAGGTACTGTGTTTGCATGGCTGGGTCTCACGAGATAGCAGGGAAGCGGGTCTAGAGGAACAAGTACTAATGGGGGTTTTCCCTCATGAAACCCTCTGGGTTTGCGCATAAGAAATTACTACAACTTCTACAGCTCAGGGGTTGCCACAGATACAGTTTACTCCTTTTTTCTTCCCGTTCATGGTTGTGGTGCTGCATGGGGCAACCCATTTTTCCTTCACTGGCCATAGGAGGATCAGTAATTCCAGAGTGCCAGAGCAGGCAGTTTTCAAGCTGGCACCTCTCCAGCTGTGACCTGCAGTTGCACTTCTTGAAACCTCTGTAACTTTGCCTTGGCCCCCCTCCAGCACAGCCACTCGGTGACTTTTACTGACTGAAGGAAATTACTGAGGAAGTGTCTTATCAACAGATGCTCCAAATGTCCCGGTGAGCGCAGCTGAGTCTGCAGGAGCAGTGCTTTGGGGCTGAGCCAAGACTCAGACATCAGTGTTGAGGATTTTCTCCCACTCCTCCAGTCTCTCAAGGAAGTGCAGCACACATGGATGGATGATGTGCTCACTCTTCTGCGTTCCAGCTCTGTTACAGACAGATCTGAGCCCAAGGCTGGGGCCAAACAGGACCCCCCAGTCAGGTCGCTGTGAGGGTCCCCTTCTTATCTCCTGTCTTTTCTATTTTGTTAACATTTGAGCTACCAAATCAGAGCACGTAACCTGACAAAAGGACATCTCCAGCCTATGAAAGCCCAGAGCAGACTGTGAGCACCCTGCTTCTGAATCAGACTGGTTTGGGTTGGAAGGGATCTTAAAGAACATCCTGTCCCACCCCCTGCCATGGGCAGGGACACCTTCCACTGTCCCAGGTTGCTCCAAGCCCCATCCAACCTGGCCTTGGACACTTCCAGGGATCCAGGGAGGGACAGCCACAGGACGCCCTGTGCCAGGGCCTCAGCTCCCTCACAGGGAAGAATTTATTCCTTATGCCTAATCTAAATCTCCCCTCTCTGAGTTTAAAGCCATTCCTCCTTGTCCTATCATCATGTGTTGCTTTCCAACAACACTTCCAACAAATGCGTCTGGAGTTTTTAGTTTCCTCCTCAGTCATCAACTGGATCCTTGGGTATTCTAAATGCTCTATTTTACACCAGAAGCACCTCAACATCTTTGTCATGCCTTTATTTTCAGTTCTCCCCTCGCGAAATCTCCTTTCACCCGAGCTTTGCTCTGCACAGTCCCCAGCAGAAGCCAGAACAAATCTCTGAGCTCCTTTGCATGGAAAAGTAGCAGAAGCCACACAAACCTGAGCACATTTCCGAGCTCAGCAGAGCATTGCACTCATTCCTAACTGGAGACGTCATTCACCAGGCTCGAGATTTTACAGGTGCTGCGTTGCCTTGAGGTTCTGAAAGCTGTGAAATGAACAATAAAATACCTTGGGTAGCTTAGCGTGAAGGCAAAATTGCAAATTAAGTTTTATTCAGGTTTAACCAGAGGGCAGGAATGTTGAGGGATGAAAAAAAATTAAAATTTGAATCACGGGCACCTACAAGGAGTCCAGCCCTGAAGTGAATGGGGATCAAACCCACATCCTTGGCATTATTAGCAGCAGGCTGTAACAAACGGAGCTAATCTCAGAGCCAGGTTTGATTATTCCATAAATTACCCACAGAACACCCACTGCCTGCAGCGTTTGCCTTTAGCTGCACATGGAGGGGTTAATTCCCAGAGGGATGCCAGAGTTCAGGGGAACAACTCCTTGCCCAAAGCAGGATTCACCCCAACACAGCACCTTGCCAAGCTGCCACCCACGTGGATCAGGAACATTAATTAGCCCGGGGTTCCTGCTGGAAACAAAAGTTGTAAATAGGATTGGAAGGAGCAGGAATCGTGGTCAGCTACCAAGATAAGGATATCGGGCAGCTCTCAGCACACTGCACTTCAGGCCTGCTTTTCCTCTGCATTCAGAGCATTCAAGCCCTGAGTCAATTAAAGCTCTCAGTGTCTCACGGCAGAGATAACTTGCATGCAATGTTTTCTTCCAGAGCTCAGAAGGAATACCTGAAACCCTCAGGCAACAAATAATGCAAGAGAAACTGGTTCTAACGTTAAAGCTTGACAGAGAAAGCCCAGCTCATTTCCTCCAGCCTGAATTCTCCACAGAAAAGAAGATTTTTTTGCCCTCCTGCCAGCCAGCACGGTGACCCCTCACCGCCAGGTATCGAAATTCCCCATGAAGGCCAAACTGCTCCTGCTCCTAATAATTTGTAATGATCCTGGCTGGCTCTCGCCCCAAGCCTGATTAATTAGCTCAGAGATGTCTCTTCTCTTGTGGGGGCTCTGAGTCTCTATGCAAGGAACCAAAAGGAAGAATAAAAAGGGAAAAGCTTTAGCTGGCACTCATCCAAACCCATATCTTTATGTGGAAGATAATCTCCTCAGGGAGCAAAAATGGCACAGCAAATTTCCCAGGACACAGCGCAGCAGCCGAATGCTGTGTTATGCACTCTCTGGGCTTTTTTGCCCCGATTAGAAGAGTCAGGTTTTGTCACACACTTTTTACTGTCTCCTTTCACACTTCAGAGGCATCAATTGCAGAGAAAGCTCAGGCCCAGCCCTCCTTCACAATGAATTCACACCAAAAGCAGCACACAGACTTGGTTATTGATGTGTGCCTTTCCCGAATGGAAGCTCCAGCTAAGAGCTGAAAAGCTTCCTGGGAGCTCCTGGTGAAACAAATTACTTCTCTTTTCATGAATGAGAACAAGCGGACCAAATTACAGAAGTATTAAAAATCAGTCAAGTATTTCATCATCTACAAACGCAAATACAATGTGTGCAAGCTTCGAGAAAGGCAAACAAATTACTCCTGAAAAGGTGGGTGGGGAGAAAGAACAAAATGAATTGATCTTTAGACCTCAGCCTTTCCTCTGCAGATAAATCTCTGTTGAAATTAAATAAACCGGATTAAAAATCTAAACCAAAGGAGAATTCAAGTCAGTGGTGTAAGAGCAAACATGATTTTGATCACCCCAACCTGGCCCACAGATTTTTGCTGCACATGAAGCTGCTGAAATGACTGAATCCAGGTCTGACCCGGGGTTACTCTTCACTACTTCTCTGTAGCGCCAGCAAATCTTACACTGAGGGGGTTACCTGCAGAGAGGATGGGTGTCTGCTCACTGGGGCTCACAGCCCATGCAAAAGGTGAAGAAGGGAGAGTGATTTACTGTGAACTTTCTTAAAAAATATTTCCTCCTATCATCAGAACATATTAATGACATTTTGCAGACCTTTTTCTATCTATTTTGTTTTCTTTTTACAAAACAGCTGTTTTCTGCCAAAGACAACAAATGTTGATTGATGTGAAGCGAGATCAGAACTTTAGATAGGGACACCACCTGTAATTAACAGGATTTCTTTTCTTACTTGTTTACTGACTAAGCGGAAGGGTGGACCTCCAGTTTGCTCTGAGAGAATATGAAATAAAACACCGTAAGAGCTGACCTTCATGATGAAGATGCCTGAAATAACTGGGAATATATGATTAGAGAATTCACTGGGAGAATGAAAAAGAGGAAAAAAACACTCCACATTTCTTTTTTCCTGTGTAAAAGCAAAAAGTTTAGCCTAAGCTTTTAGCTGGCAGCTAAAAGTAAAGCACCAATAGTTTCTTAGGCTGAATTATCACTACATGTTTCATAAGGATTAAGTAGCATGTTGTTATTAGAGTAGTCACTGATTTAGGATGCCAGAAGATTGGAAGATTAAACAAAAGCTAATCTCTGGAAAAGTAGGGCGAGATGCTTTGTTTCTTTTGCAGGAAAAAGGATTCCCAGGTTCTCAAGAACCGGCTTGGTAATGTGACTTCTCTTCAACAGCAATATTTTCAAATCTACCTCTTCCAAAATAATTAATTTTCTATAAACTATGTGTACAGAACAGTAGGGATCAGGAGGCACTGGTGGTGTTAATTTTTTTGACAATTTAGCATTAATAATAATAATAAAAATAGTAATAATGAGTTTTTCTATAAATCAGGCAACTCTCTGGTTGCACTGGTGGTCAGAGGCTCACACAACTGGAAAAGGCTTTGTTTGAAGGGATTTGAAGAGTCTGAAGAGGTGTCGGCAAACCACTCGCAAAATGCCGTGAGAAGTGATAATTCAGCAAGACATTTAAATAATGTTAGGTTTTTTATATGAGAAAGATGATGAGTGCAGAACCAACCTCCCAGTACAATCCCACACCAGGTTTGCCTTTTATTTTTAGCGCATTTTCAGCAGCTTCTCTCACCAAGTTCTCTCTTGCAGTATCAGTGGCATCCAGGACTGATAAATAGGTAAAGGTGACAACGACAAATACAGTTCTTGGTAACATAAAACACAGAGAAACTCCTACAAAAAGCTTCAGGTTTTGGAAGGTGGCTTAGGTTTTGGACCTTGTAAAGAGATTTAGTGCTTAAGGGACTTTTGACAGCTATCAACAAAAAAAATTCCAGGAGCTTGGCACTCAACTCATGCAGAAAGTTCTGAAAATGGTCTAAAATAGCCCTTGAAATGTACAAATATCTTCAGTAGCTCTGAGAAACGTTTATTATCCTGCTGGGCGACAAAGAGATGCCACATATTAAGTAGATCTCTTGTCTACATCCATTAAATATTCTCTGCACAGGAAGAAACTTCCTATCCAAGTGCAGGAGACTGACCTGGAATGGGAGCAGCACAAATATCACAGCCCTTGGAAGGTTTTAGCCAGGAGAGAGACATTTGCAGAGAAACATTTGCAATTCATATCGGAGTGATCTCTTACTTCCCCCCAGGCTCCCTGTTCTGCCGAGAGTCCCAATTAAACAGATGCAGCTGCTAAAACTAGGGATCCTAACTGTGATGCATTGGGTCAGGCCCTTCCTTGGGATCAAAGGCACCTCAGTGGGAGCTGGGAAGGTCACCTGGGAAGTTCAGACCTTTCCTGTGGCAATGTCTGGCCCCAGCAGTTGGCACTGGGTGCTTTGTGCCTCAGGGAAGCTCGGGCGGGCACGCAGTGCCCTGTTAGGAAAAGGATGCAGCAGGACTGAGGGCTTAGGGCTGTGCAGAACCTCCCCTTCAGCTTCAGAACCAACTTTGACTTCCGGAATTAATTAATTTCAATATTCCCTGTCAGTCTGGCAGCGCACAAGCCTCTATCCCTGGAGCCTGGGACTCAGCACGGACTGGCAAGCCACGGAGTGGTAATCTGCAAGAGAAAAATGTTAACACTGCTATCCGACATAAAGTACATGAACCATTCCTCTCAACGGGATTAGGCAAATTACAACAGGCTTAAAAGCCCTTGTTCCTTTTATCTCTGTTTCGCTTTGCTCTCCGTCTCCTGCATATCCCACTCATGGCCCCCGACTTGCTGTTGCCTTGTGCCTCTCCTTGAGAAACACGACCCAAATCAGTGCTCAGGGAACCCAGGGGAGGCCTCTTTGATGGTAGTTTCAGGTCGGTGTTGAAGCATCATTGCAAAAACAATTGAGAGTCTGAGCTGGCTCTAAACTCAGGATGCTCCAGGCTAAGGGCTGCTGTGGAATTTTTATTAATCAGCTCATATATTCACTTGCTAACTTATCTCCTAAATTCCTCTAGCCAGTCCCTTGAAAGGAGAGTAACCATTCCTCAGTAATGAATGATGTTTCCAGCATTTCAGATCTCAAAATACGAAACTATCAGTGCTACAATATTTAACATCTGCTGCAAGTCACTCACAGCTAATTATCAGCTCTTCTATGGCTCCCTAATGAATATCTTAGGGAAAGAGAGGCAAGGACGGACTGCAGTTGACCTGCAGGGAGATGGCAGAGCTCATGCTGGCAGGGAAGTTTGGAAAATATTTCTCTACAGTGAGGAACAAGAAAAAAAAAAAGCTGTGAGGAAGAATTTAGCAGATATTCTTGTTTGCAAACAGCCACTTTGGAAGATTAATAGCTCCTGTAGTCTGAATCAAGTGGCAGAATTGGGTTTTATTTCCACTGGAAAATAACTTTCCTAGCAGACCCCAAATCAGAAGGTAGAAGATCTGTTCGATTTTACATGCAACATTCTAATTTCAGTGAATGTGCCATTCCAAAATCAGAGATATGAACAGCATCATTTCCAGGGTGTTTTGGCCAAAATGCACCTGCACATATTTGGTAGATGGGGCTGAGAGTCCTTCCACCCACAGCACATCTCAAATCCCACACGGTCAGAACTTTTTATTCACATTTACTATTGGATTTGCAGGAACGGGTGGGAAATCCAAGGAAACGGCTGTTACATCCCCAGCTGATGCAAACCAGCATAACTCCACTGAAACAAACGAAACCAACCTTAACAGATTTAGTGAATAACTTCTGAAATGAGCTGCGTGAGGTTGCTCTGCGCAGCTTGTTTTTAGGGGACCAGAACGATGACAAAACCATGTCTCATTTTTACTACAAAACAAACCCCAAGAACCTACTGAAATGATGAAATTATGAAACAGGAAGGACTTCCATCCCAGCGGCTGACCTCATTCTGTGATTCAGGCCTGGGTATCTGCCTGCCCAGTTACTTGAATTTTCTTTGAATAATCATTTCGGTTGACACCAATTCTGCTGTGTTTTACAATTCTGAGCTCACCATTCACTTGGATAAAGAAGCTGGAGAATTGAATATTAATGTCAAGGCTTCTGGAGTGAGGTAACAAAGTGTTTTGTTAACTAAACACACATCAAGAGTCAGAGTTAGGGTGGCAATCCTTAGTCTTCCTGAGACAGCTGGAAATTGGAAGAGGCAGAATCTGGAGAATTTTATGATCCTTTTACTGAACATAAATTAGATAAGAAAAATAATTTTCTGCCTACTGATCTACAGTTACTTGAAAATTCAGGCTTGAAAATAGGGGTAATTCTTTCCGAGGCAGACTGATTGTTCTTTCTCAAATCAGCTTGGTTCCCATCCATTATAGCTCCGTGCTGGGCAGTTTTTTACCTGGAAAGCATTGAGGATTTGTAATGCACTTTTGTCTCCCCACATAGTTAAATGCCACAAGAAGTTTTTCTGCTTGCGTCCAAAGTTGCAGGGACAGGTTGGGATCTGAAAACACACACGGAAGGACAGCAATCTATCAGGAATGTCAAGCATGGCCTGGAGAGGAGGGAAATATCACAGGCAAAAATCACTGGCACATCCCTCCACCAAAACCCAAACACAACCTTACATAACTGGAAGCTTTTGGAGTAGATCTGACTATTAAAAAAAACCCCAAAACCCAACAAAACGCCATATAACTCAGTTATTTGGGCCCCAAATTGTTACCATTTCCACAAATCCCTTGTACCCCTGGCATTAAAAAGGCTGGACTACTGTTTGTGACTGTTACTCAGGATGAGGTGCATGAATAAGACTCAGACTGAAAGGGCATTAAAAATCAAAAAACCTGATTTTTATTCTTTGCCTCTGTCAGAGGTCCCAATAACAGGGTTGTTCTGTACTCAGTCTACTAAATGGACACAGAAGGAATTTCAGCTCTCTAGTTGTGAATGATTGATTACTCTCTGTGGTTTCTAATTTTTTCCTGAGTAAATATTTCAAGTCCTGGTCTTGATGTTGTAAAATAAATCATTATATAATGATACCTTTCCAGGGTTTCAGAAGAAAAAAATGCATGGATTTATTATTTCTGATGAGCAGCCTTATAGCAAGAGAAGCCTGAGCGAGACAAAAAATTTACAGTTTCTATCCATGCCTTTCATTCCAGATTAAAATGGCTAAACTCAGAATTTAAACCTGACCTACCTGACTCTGGAAGATGAGCAGGCTCATCTGACACAGGATCACAGAGCAGGACAAGCACTTTGGAAGGCAGCTGGTTTCAGCCTGTCAAACACATCCAGCCCACCACTGTGCACTGAAGCACTGGATCCCCTGCCAATGGTTATAAATTGCTTTATTTTACATAATGAAAGTGCAATTTGTAAAGCCAGTGTTTGGAACTCAAGACACTGAATTTGTGTTGTAAGCTGCCTGATTTCTGGCTGTCAAGCTAAAATCTCCCTGTAGAGGATGGAAGCCAAAGGCTGAGGTTCACACGAACTCCAGAGCAAGACAGGCTGGACACAAAGTGTGCAGCAGGAGAGAAAACCATGGAATGGTTTGTGATAATTCTGTATGTTTGGAGTGGGGAGTGTAATTTCCCTGTAGCCTCATCACTGTGTAGCTCCAGCTTTCCCTCCTTTCCTTGGGCACAGCCAGTGCACAAATAGGAGTTGGCCTCAGTCAGCTGCAGAAGCAAAAAAATTGCAATTTGGAATGGCTGAAAGAGCTCAGGCAATTTTGATTTACCCAAGCAGAAGCATGAAGGCTTGATCCTAAATTCATCCTCAGATTCAAGAGGCGGACACTCCTCCTGTCCACCCAGCTGTGGGAAAATCTGGACCTTGCTCACCAGCCGTGAGAGATAATAACAACCCAGCTCTTTGCCTCCTCACCCAGCCAGAACACGCCTGTGCCTGGCAGCAACCATGACCCAGACCCACAACAGCACTTAATGTCACCAGCCATCCCAGTTTCCTGTGCTAAATGGGATATTTCAGTGGATCCCTAATGATTCCTGTTAGGAGAGTGTAAAAAGCAGAGACCTGAAAACCAGAAATCACACACCTCTCTTGCTGTTTGAATGAGAACGGCTCTGCTGCCTGGGTGAGCTGCACAGAGCACAACATCCAAGCTCTCGCTGCATTTTTTCTCTCCAACCCATTTTTATCCAGCAATGCTTGATCTGGGAGACATCCATGGGGAATATCCTCAGAAAGCAAAGGGAACTGCAGCTTGCAGAAGATGGAGTCCATGCTCTGGACAGCAAGCAGTCCCTCAAGGTGGATTACTTTCAGCCTTCCAGCCTTTCAAATTATTTTCTTTTTTTGAAAAGATCTGAATTATCTGAATTATCTTTTTTAGCAATGGAAAAACTCCTTTTAACCACTCTGCTTCCTAATCTCATTGCAAGTGTAGTATTCAAGAACGAAAGGGTCTCAAATTGCTTTAAACTCATCAGGAGACACTCTGAGTAATGCTGTTTTAAACAGCAGATCCCAACCTGAGCCCCAGACTCCGAACAATAGACTGTGCTAAGCAGATATGGAAAAGAGACTTAATTTCAAATTACCTCATTTAAAAAGACACTTCCCATAATCACCAGACTAATTCTTCAAGAACTCAGCTCAGCTAAATCATGTCATCTTCCTAGTGTGGTTCCTGCTGCAATTTATTTCTTGCTCATTTTGAAGGCATCATTAGACCAGCTCTGTGAGATTTTTACTAACTACCATTGATGCTTCAAGAGGGGAAAGGATGGTTAAAAATCAGGGGCATGAAGATCTGAAATAATGTGTTTGACCAAATCCACATTTCTGGTGAAAACACCCCAGAGTTTTGGCTTAGGTAGCATCCATTTTGAAAATGAACACACTTATAAATAACTGGTCACAAAAGTAAAGGAAAAAGAGGAAAATCCCCAACAACTCTAATTTTGAACGCAATTAATTACAAAGATCCATGCAGGCATGTACTGGGAGACTGAAATTTATTCACAGTGGGTTGAAAACACAACCCAAGAAGGACAGTGATGGTGAAGAGCTTCATGAGACGCCCTTGCTCAAGGCTGAGTTCCTCTCTGAATGCCTAATTTCTAAAAAATTCCTGCTCATCCCAGGCTTTTAAAACTGTAATGATCTCTCACACGGGTGGCTGGCTTCCATATTCAAATGATTCCCCAAATACCAATTCAATTCTCTTCTGTTTGCTTCAAAACTTCCTGTTTCGACCACAACTGCCAATTTCAGAGCACCAGTGTAGTGATTGGCATCCCCTAAGCCACAAACAGAAGTGCTCTGGTGGTGGTCAGGCTGCTGCAGTTCTGAATTACAAGGCTGTTATGACTCACCGTGGATAGTTAATTAGTTAATTAATCTTTCCAGACAATGTAGAGATGTAAAGCCAAATGCTGATTGCCCTGTGAATGGCTTAAACCTCAGCTTAGCATCAAATAAAAAACAAAGGTAAATGACACAGCATCTGAATGGCCAGTAATGCCAAGAACTAAATGTTTACTGTGTGGAAAAGGAATTTTAGAAGAAGATCTTTTCTTGAAAAGCTATTGGCTCTTCAAGGATGTTATAAAAAGAGTTGGCACAAGCCACTGCTAAGCAATTTAGTTTTGTAGAAAAGCCACAGTGAATTGCAAGAGTTCGTACAATGGTCAATGGAAGATTAAATAATGAAATTTTGACCCCACAAGATATTTGAAATCATATGATTGGGATAAGGCAATCCCATTACCTGGTTCAAAATCTGATATTACTGAGGAAAGTAGCTAAGAACATTTCAGAGAGTGGATCAGATGCTGTCAATAAGGACCTCGCTGGCTGTGAAAAAAAGTCCAGAGGGCAGAAATCCATCCCTTGGGCTTTGCAACAAGTCAAAATAAAATAGTTAGGGAGACACTGAACCTTCTACTTGCATGGGAGGATGGAAAATAGATGGAGATCCCTAATGAATCCCATAATGACTTCCCGAGAACTTGACATCCTATAAAAGCACTGGAACCCACGAGGATGAGGATGTTTAGCAACAACCAGCAACAAAAGCATGTAGAATAAATAATAAATGCCACGTCCTACAAGCAATCAGACATTCAGAAGTCTCGTTTTCCCTTGTGGGAACCATTAACATAATCAAAAATTCAAAATGGCATTACCCAAAGAGAATTTTGCAGACATGTCTGCCACAGAGTCCAGTCCCTCTGACTGTGGAGGATTCCCAAGGTGGGACACAGAGGTTTTCCTGCCCAGATCAGTTTTTAGGAACACTTACGACCAAAAAGCTTCATGGTAGATGAGTCTGAGGCCCATAACACTCAGCATAACACTCCACTCACTTTCCTGTTGAGTGGAGACGCCTTCTACAGAGAATCCCATTAAAAAGAAAATCCTTGTCCCAAACTGATGACTTTTTTCCCGTGGAAATAAGACTTTTAATAATAAGAAAGAGTTTTTATGACAACAGGTTTCTGGTTCACAACCCAGGCTTCTCAAATGCTAGAGGAAAAGGACTTCTCCACAAATCCTTTCTTTACACTCGATGTTTATGAGAGAAAACAGAACCATGGCTACTGAGAAAAGGGAATTTCATGACAAGCCCCAGAACTATTTATGCTCTCTTGAAACAGACAGTCTGGAACATCACCTCATCCTTCTTGTTTTTCCTGCTCTGTCAGAAAGCCCCAGTGTTAACCCTGGCACTCTGATGACTTCCATTTAGCTTTGCATTTCAGATAAGACTTATCACCTCACTTACACACCCGTGGCCAGCATGGACAGAATATCTTCCTTTTCAGTGCACACGCAGAGTCTGCAGCAAGCAGCATTGATCATTCCATTATCACTCTGTTCTACTTAATTTCCTCTTCATCTTTCAAGTCAAACTCCATCCCAGACCACATCAATAGTGCTGGCAACACCCTGATGGATTACCCTGGCGCTGGCGTGCTGCAGGTACGGTGCAAAATTGCTTTTGTGTTAGGCCAGCACAGCTGAGCTTCCCTAAACTATTCAGAGCAGAAAATTAACAAATGCGTTGTGATTTTTAAGCCCTCTGATGTGACTTTGTAACAAGCATTTAACTGGTGCAGCCGGACAGTTTGACAAAGCACCAGAACTCTCTGCCAATCTGGGGACTCTGCTGTGAGCAAAAAGCAGATTTAGCATCCACCTGAGCAGCTCCTGCCTCAGCTGTGCCCCAGCCAGTGCCAGGCAGGGCCCAGGGGATCCTGCCCAGTGCCAGTCAGCCCAGGAGGCAGCGTGACTGCACCATGGAACAGCAGGGATTGCCAGCGCCCTCCACTCGGAATAAATGAAGGCGGAGCAGAAAATTAAACACAAGAAACTTTGTGAACTGAAGCAACGCCATCAGCCTTTGAGAGGGAAGGAGCTTTTGGGGAGGAATGTCCCTAGAGTTCCTCCTGGTGGGAGAAGTAATTTACTGTTGAAATCAATGGCTGCCATTGGCTTTGGTTTAAAGGATGAAAAAAAGGCTTTTCCTTCTCCTTTCCAGATCCAGCCAAACCACCAGCACCTGGCTCATCCACAGCCCAGCAAAGCGTCCCATTGGCCCCAGAAATTACAATACTGAACACAGTGGATGTTTGGGATTATAAGAAAAGCCAATTAAAAAATGAAGTCAGTCTCACCTGCCCATTTTTTTCTGATACCCAAAGATTCTTTGAGCCAGGCTGTTCACAGCGAGGATGTTATCAGTAACTTGATTTCAGAGCTTATCAAAATGGTCTCTTTTAAACTGTCCTGCATTAAGAGCAGTCCATGGCAATGCAGCTCTGCAAGCAGAGCAGAGGCTGAACAGCAGGGCAGAAGCACAACCCGGAGACCCTTTCTTCTCTTGCTCCATGAAGATTTTGTCCCCTCACATTTAGCTGTGCTGGCTCAGGCCCAGAGCCGGGGAAGTTTGGTTCCCACAGAAGGACAGGCATTACCTGCAGATGCTGATTTCAAATCTGTGTTGCAATCTGCAAGACAGTGGCAAATGAGTTCCGAGATGAACCCACTCAAACAAGAATATTCCACAATTCCCTGGTCACCAGAGCAGAACTGCAACTTGCAAACTGTTATGGTGAAACAAGTCCTTTTTAACTGCCATTATTTTTAACCCTTTTTATAACATTTTAACTAATTTTCTTAAGATGTTGGCACACAGTAACTGTGGTACTCCTCAAATTGATAGGTGTAAAAATGCAATGGCCAAATTGCTGAGAGCACTTCACCCCCATTTAACACCCTAATGCACCTCTTTGGTGCCTGCCTTTTCTTTAGCTGGCCTATCCCCACACAAGTTAGAAAAGCACTTGAGAAGATGAATTAACAAAGAAATGTTTATTCTTTTTTTTTTTTTTTTTCTGGCAAGGCCAATTCAGTCATTTGCAGCAATAATTCCAGGTGCTCCGAGCCTCCTCCTCTGTGAGTTCCTGAGCCACTGGTGGTGCAGGTCTGAAGGGACAAATAAAGCAGCAAAATCTGTCATTAACTCTGCACGAGGTTCCTGTCAACAGCCAATATGATCATGAGCATGGGAAGTGCAGGGAAACAGCCGCCAGCTTGAGATGGAGCTTTACTCATGGCTGGCTGAACAACAAAATCCCAGGGTGCACAAATAACACATTGACAAGTGTTGATTCACAAGTATTTATCACGTTGTTTCTAGGATTGTTTTCCAGCTCCAATTTATTTTCCAAATGGGATTCCTCTCAGGTGCCATCATTCTCTTATTTATGTGCCTGTGTTAGTGACCCTGCTCGAGTTATGAGTTTTGACATTTGAAAGCAGGAAACTGATAATATATTAACCTTAACTCTTCCCTTGGCACTCATGCATGCACATGCAATTTTTGAAACAATCCATAGCTTGAAATTTTTCAGCCTGCGTTGCCTCAGAGCAGGGAAATGAAAGATGACCTCAATGTCCCTTCCAGGTTATGCCTCTAATGGATTTGTTCTACAGCTTAAGATACACTAAAAGCCTTTCTAAGCTAGAGTAACCAGAATTATACGAGTCGAATTTTCCTGCCATGCAATTAGGGCTATAGTTTAATTTAATTTCTTCTTAAACCTGCCGGGTGTTTCATCCCAATGGGCTATGGCTGTGTGAGCCTTTCAAAATCCTGCTTGGCACAGGCACAGAACCAGACAGAACGACAGTCACGCAAGGAGATGACAGCAGGAGTCCTGCCCACACTTTTATGGCTCGATACTGTATATTGTTGTGCATTTTACTGCACAAATAAGCACTTCCAAGGTATGGCATCCCAGAACTGGAAATAATCATCTACTATCAATGCAGTCTAAAAACAGGCAGTGTTTTAAGGCCCAAGGGCAGTTATGTTCTCTCACATGCACACAAGTGCAGCTCTCACTCATCACAGGCTCCAAACACCCTTTTATACTTTATAATAACACAAAGAAAGAACCAGCTCTTTTCAGTATCAGCCACTCATGGTATTGACATAAAAGGGGTAAGAGATCAGGGAGATAAAACCAGTTCTTCTTCATATCTGGCAAGGGAACAGCCCTACAGCATACTCCTAGCACTGTATCAGGGATGGAGCAACACAGTGAATGCAGGATGAGGAGCTGGAGACACAGCTTCCCATAGGAAATGCTTGCTTAGGAACAGAAACAGAAAAAAAGTGGATCCGTGGTCATTTTTTCACAGCCAGAAATTTAGTGATTTCCCTGCACTGAGAGTCTTCATCTCAGCAAAAACGTAAGTCCAATGTTAAAATCACATGAGGAAACCTTGCTGCTTTATGATGGATAGAGACAGGGCAGCAGTGACATAACCTGAAACTAAGACTGAAATGAAATAGTTGTGAACTAATAAAGAGGTAACAGGCTCTTCTGGTGTCTGTGTAGGTAGGAGCAAGAAAGGTGTTTTACAGCACATCTGGGGCAGAGGGTGGAATGCTGTGCAGGTCTGGTTTCCCCCTTGGGAAGGGATATTGAAAGCCCAGGAAATGATGGATGAGCTGTGCCTGGTACCCAGGGCTCTCTCTGCCTGTTGCGTGGCAACATGAGGTGCACACTTTGGGCCCTGCTCCTGCTCCCAAAGCAGTGCCTGGAAGGGGAACAGATCCTTCCCACAAACCCTCCTCCACAGTCTGGCCTGTGGATTGGCACATCAGGCTCAGGAGAACGGAGAAAAGTTTCATTCCTCCTGCAGGTAAAGTGAAGAGGCTCAAACAAGAGACAATCTAGGAATGTTGTGCTGCTATGAGATACTGTCTATAATTAAAGCAGGGTTTTTTTCCTTTGAAGCACTTCGCATTGCCAGCTCTGATATGCTTGAAGAAGTACTGATTTCTCACTGGTGGCATTTCAAGTTTGTCTGTGATAATAATTTTCTGTATTTTTTCTACTGAAGACATTGCAAAATTTTCCTGAGAAAGAGAAGGGACTAAAACAAATGAGAGGTGTTTTTTTCCCCAGTAGTAGAAGGAAAAGAAAATCCAATATTCCTTGTGCTATCAGCTTTTACCGCATGGTAGAACAAGTGATACCTGTGTGGCTTCCACGTCACATTTACAACTGGAGGAGATCTAAATCTCAAGGCTTAAATTTTACAGTACCATTTTGCCACTTGTAACACACATGACCTTTCCTTCCTGTGGCAGGAGCAAGGGTAGAACAGGGGCACACAACAGGAGACTTTTACACCCCACCCCATTCCTTGACCCCTTCTTGTGAGCTCAAAAAACCAGTCTCCCACACTGAGGCAGCTGATCTGGTTATAACCATGGTGGGTGTCTCGTGCCAGTGGCTTGGAGACTCAAAAATCAAAAGTCAGGCTCCAGCAGCCACGGGATTGCCCCAAACATGACTGAAATAGATGCACTTTGTTTTACTGCCCCACTGTGTCCTAAAAAGGATCCATGTGAGCCCCAAATCCCGCCAGGGTTACTGGAGAGACCCTTTCCCTTCTGTGGTGTCTGGTGTGGGTTCCTGCGAGCAAATCACCTTTTCCTTTTCTGATTCCTGCTCATTCTCACCCCATCCTGATCCAAGCTGGCCTAAAGGGAGTGCACTAAAGGAAGAGGATCTTGCCTTGACTCTATTAATGCCTCCCTTGGGAGAGCAGGGACAGACTGGGAGATGATCACGTCATCCAAAACTCTATTCCTCAAAGAGACAACTCCTGAGAGCTTGTTTGGATGGGGTGGAGTGATTGAATTTCACTTGACGTGTCACAAGCATCCAGTGTGCTGGGCACAGAACAAAGTGAATAATTTAGCAGGGAGCTGCTCCTTGCCAAGCAAACAGGTTGTAAAGCAGTTCTGCTCAGAATCCAGGGAACCAGCTGTCTGGAGCGGAGGCACAGCAGAGTATTTATTGCCTCATGCTGCATTGCTAACCACATGGCTCAAAATCAGCAAAAGGATGATGAACATGGGTTCATTTTTGGGGTTTTTTTTTTGTTGCCTATCACCAAAAACTCATTAAGCACATGGAAAACTACAGGAAATTACCAGCATCACTTTTGGGGTTGCTAAAATTAAAGTGATGCCATGATGATTTTTTGCTTTTTCTTTTAAACCCCTGTTATGCCTTTTTACAACTTCTGCATTCTTAGTGCTTTTTGCCTACGTTCTTGGACTTGTTTGTCAAGCTAGGAGACTGAACATCTTAGAAGCTTCGTAGTTAGGGAGCAACATGCCCCAGACCCCAAGGTCCTCTCCAGAACACATTTTGTAAACTAAGAGAGAACCATCCAGGGGAAGGTTCCTTGGGGATGGGGGCTCACTCAAGCCTCCCACTGGGGAATTTTTGATAGATATGCTAATTAGTAATGCCTATAATGTGATACCAGATCTTTTGGGGGGGGATTTTTGCGGTGTACACAGAGGTGCACTCGACCTGGACGTGGTGCACCTAAGGACCCTTAAAATACATACCAAGGTAAAATCCCTTTTTCCCTTCTAACCGTGTTTGACTCTTGATTTTAAGACCAGGAAAAGGCATCAAAAGGAGTCTGGGCTGGAGCAGGTACATTCATGCTGCAAATGGGAACAGCACAATCTCTCCATGGCAGACGAGCCAACTGCAGATTTTCATGTGCTGAGAGTTTGGGCAGAGAATGAAGAAGTCATTCTAGTGAGTAATTTGGGAGGCTGAATGTAGACCCTTATCAGCCTGGAATCTGCAGTCAGAAACCCTTTCCTCTCCCATCACGACACTGAACAAACAAATGCTGGTTTTATTCACTCCTCAGTGGGTGGATTGTGCAAAAGAGCTCAGCTTTGATCTAACTGCGATCAGCGGAGTTTAACACCCGATTCAGCCAGAGCAGGAGTGGGCTGTCACTGCTCCACGGGTACAGATTTACACATTTTGCAAAGCCTTTAAGACTGCCCGTTATTCAGAGCGGCTGCAGAGCCATGTAACTGCCCCCTTTTCCTGGCCAGGTTTCCTTGCTGGCTTCCACACCGGCTTCCATGGTTGTCCATTTGTTTTCCAGATGGCACCTCTGTCCATCTCCAAATGGTACCTTTCTCCTGGTTTTATAGAGCTGGAGTTGGAAGGCAACATTTCAAATTTCCATGAGGAAAAAATTTCAACCGTCCTTAATTTCAGTCTGAGATCTGTAGCTGTAAATTCATGATTGATTTGCCAAACTTGCTTTAACTCAATAACAGAGGGAAAAAAACATCTTAGTGGACCAGACACTGAGAATAATTACCTATTCTCCTCCACACATGAAGTTTTTACAATCAAATCACCCAGCTTTGTCTATTCAAAGCAGCAGAAATGCCAATGGATTCTGTAAGAAATATTCATGAAATGTCATCCTTTAAATTTTCATCTAATTCCGGGTAGATTGTTAACATTCAAAAGACAGGACCTGCCTAAGCTTAGCTGCTCCCCCAGAAGAAAGCAAGACATAAAATAAAGGAATGTTTCAGTATTGTGCATTAAAAAATTATAAAACTGGGAAATAAATCATTATTTTATTCTTTGTGGAAAGAAATTAAGACTTTGGCAACCAAGTTGTACATGGAGATACATTAAACAGACACAACAGCTGTGATTCAAACAAAAATGTATAATCATTAGAGCAGAGAAGCTCTTTAAATAGAATGATTGAAAGTATTGATGTCTCTCAGGAAACCCTTACAATTAACAACATTAGTAATTTTTCAGGGGGAAAAAAAGGTGAAATAATCTTACTTAGTTAAGATTAGGTGACTGATTACTGACTTAGTTATAGTCATTGTTTGGACACAGTCTACAGCACTCAAGCCAGACTTATCTGTCTGTGAGTTAAACCATAAAATAACTTCATTGTACTGTACCCCTGTGAACCTTCATGCAGTTCCCTGGCTTGATTGATTAGACTGGAAGTGCAAAGGCTGCAAAACCAGCATTCAGTTGTTCTATTTGTTACAAGTTCAGTTTAAAACCAGCCTGCTGCAATCCGGTTGCTCTAGCTCCGAAAAACTGCACGCATTATTTGGCACGCCCTTTGCTTAATTTGGGAGCACGAGCAGTAAAACTGCACGCTCACAAGGCAAGTTCAAAATGGTTTGGCTACATCTTAAAAAATCCTAACGAATTTACCGTGAATTGGGGCAGATGTTGGTTTGCCCTTCACCCTGAGTTCTCCCAGGGGAAAGGAGACGTTGGAGAACGCCCTGTGGTGAGTGGGAAGTGTTCCTCATTTGCAGGTTCATATTCAATGTGGTTGGTTGTTAACCTCACATCTCATTTGGCTGCACAGTAACCAAGGGCTCGCTTCACAAACGATGTCCCCAAGTGACTCGTTTGGGTCTGAATAACCTCTAAACTGACACTTATGGGATGTCTCCCTCAGAGAAGGAGACTCCAGGCCCTCCCTGGGCAGCTGTTCCAGGGCTCTGCCACCCTCAATGTTTAGAAGTTCTTCCTCATGTTGAGGTGAAACTTGTGTTTTAGTTTATGGCCATCCTGTCACTGGGGACCACCAAAAAGGGTCTGGCACTGTCCTCTTGGCACTTCTTGGAGACATTTAAATGCATTAAGGAGATCCCCTCTCTGAGTCTTCCTTTCTCCAGACAGCTCCTGCAGCCTCTCCTCCTCAGGGAGGTGCTCCAGACCCCTCATGCTCTCTGTGGCCTCCACTGGCTCCTCTCCGGCAGCTCCTCGTCTTGTACGGAGGAGCCCAGACTGGGTAAAAGGTAATTCTGGCTGGAGGAGAGCGCGGCCACTGAGTCCAAAGAAGATTAAGACAGAGCAAGGGACTAATTAGCATGGGAAGTGAGAATTATCACAGGATATTCCGAGCTGGAAGGGACCCACATGGATCAGAGAGTCCGACGCTTATGCGGATGGCCCACACAGGGATCGAACGCCCGTGTGCTACCAGCACCACCCTCCAACCAACGGAGCTAATAACCAATAGAATACAGAACGCTAATTAATAAGAGAACTACGCAGCTTTCAGCCGAGATGTATAAACAGTGAAAAGCTTTAATAGTTGTGCCCGATTTGGGGAATAGCAGGGTGTGGGGAAGGACTACATTTCCCACAATGCCCCGTGCCGGGTACTCTCGCGAGAGGCGGCGGAAGCGGCGGGGCGCGGCCCGGAAGTGGAGCCGCAGCCGGAGCGACCATGGCCGAGACCGACCCCAAGAGCGTCCAGGACCTGACGGCCGTGGTGAGGGGCCGAGGGGCGAACGGGCCGGGGACGGGGTGCAGGGACTTGGGAGAGGGAGGAAGGAAGGGAAAAACCCTTTCCTGGATGGGGCTTGGAGCAACCTGGTCTGGGGAAGGTGTCCCTGCCCATGGCAGGGGGTGGAAGGAGATGGTCCCGTCATCCCAAACCATTCCTTGACACCTGAAAAAGTGCCTCCATGGGATTAACAGGACCATGGAAGCTGCTGTCGTATTTTTGGTCCTCGTTGTGGAACACGGGGGGTTTCAAGATCTTACAAATGTTTCCTGTAAGCGTCAGTTCATCTCTAGATACATATATTTAAGAAGCATTCTTACATATATGTGTAATTATACTGCAGTTTTGAGCGCAGCAGTGAAAGAACAGTGTACTTATTACGTGAGATTGGGTACTGTAACAGCCTCTGATGGAAACAAAACATTTGTTTTTTCCTTTTCTATTAGGTGCAGACATTGCTCCAGCAAATGCAGGACAAATTTCAAACCATGTCTGACCAAATAATTGGAAGAAATATCCTTTTCTAAACTCAGAGGGATGCAGGGTTACAAGTGTCATGAAGTCTGTTTGCCAGTGGGGTTTGTAAGATAAATTTAAAGCGACCGTAAGAGTTTGAGCAAAGCTTTAATAATAAAAACAATTAAACCAAGCCAGAGTTACCCCCTCTAGAGTAATGTTCCTCGCTTCCAGCGCTGGGAGAGGAAGGATGTGGAGCTGCTGGAGAGAGCCCAGAGGAGGCACCAGGATGATCAGAGGGATGGAGCAGCTCTGCTGGGAGGAAAGGCTGGGAGAGCTGGGATTGTTCAGCCTGGAGAGGAGAAGCTTTGGGGTGACCTCAGTGTGGCCTTGCAGGGCCTGAAGGGAGCCCACAGGAGGGATGGGGCGAGACTATTTACAAGAGCCTGGAGTGACAGGACAGGGGAGAGTGGATTCAGATTGAAAGAGAGCAGGGTTAGATGGGATATCAGGAACAAATCCTTCCCTGTGAGGGTGGGCAGGCCCTGGCACAGGGTGCCCAGAGAAGCTGTGGCTGCCCCTGGATCCCTGGAAGTGTCCAAGGGCGGGTTGGATGGAGCTTGGAGCAACCTGGGCTAGTGGAATGGGGTGGGATGAGAGGGGCTTTACGGTGCCGTCTGTGATCCCAGGACCCCCGGGCAGGGCTGGAGCGCTGTCCTTTCCTTGACCCCGGGGCAGTCGATGACATGAGCTGCCGCATCGACGACCTGGAGAAGAACATCGCCGACCTCATGACACAGGCGGGCGTGGAGGAGCTCGAGGGCGAGAACAAGACCCCGGCCTCCAACAAGGGTTAAAGTGAGGCACTTGCTCCTTGGCCTTGGAACAAACCCTTGGGTGTTTGGAATTACTGACTTCAGCATAGAGGGAACTTTTCCTTCCTTCCTGGGGTGGTCTGGGATTTGTGCAAGCAGAATTACACAGAGAGAGAACTGTGCTGTAGAGAGAGAGAGTGTGGCCAGGGAAGGGAATGGAGCTGGGGAAGGGCTGGAGGACCAGGAGCTGCTGAGGGGGCTCAGTCTGGGGAAAAGGAGGCTCACAAGGGACCTTCTTGGTCTCCACAACCTCCTGACAGGAGGGTGCAGCCAGATAGGATTGGGCTCTGCTCCCAGGGAACAACAGGACGAGAGGAAGCGGCCTCAGACTGTGCCAGGGCTGGACATCAGGAGGAATTCCTCCATGGAAAAGGCAGTCAGGCATTGGAACACACTGCCCAGGGAAGCGGTGGAGCCACAGGGGCTGCTGAGGAGTAACAGTCCATCAGCTGTAAATTCCTCCTGTGTGTGACCTGGGAGCTTGCAGGGAGCAGTGACTCACACACAGCTGCCAAGCAGCAGGTCCTCAGGCATGAGGCAATTCGTGTCCCAGGGCAGTGTTTCCTGGAGAAAGAGATTTACTGAAAGGCCAATTATATATTATGGTATATATTCTTACAGCATTTCTAATTGCTAACTTGCCCCTATATTGCAGCAGGCCTGTGTGTTTGGAGCAGATATATTCTTGCTTGTTAAGGTGTCTATTTTTGGGATACTTTGATAAAAATAAAAATCATTGTGGGCTTCATTGCCCTCAGTGTCATTTCCACTAGCCTGAACCCCACAAATGAAAATTTCTGATGAGCATGATTCTCTTAATTCTCAGTAATCTCCTTTCTTATTATATTTCCCCCAACAGGTTGCCAATAACTCAAGATGAATCATAGAAGATGATTTTTTCTTTTTTTTCTACAAATCCTTGGAATTAAAGAATGGCTTTTTGCAACTCCTGTGTGTGAAAGCATTTTTATATTGTTACAGAGCTTGCATTCCTAATGTACATTGTATAGTTGGGGTAGGGTAGTTTCTATTTTGATTTGTGTACTGTAATTTCACTTTCTGAATTCTTGTTACGAGGATCACTTGGTTGTGTTATTAAAACACAGATCTTATGGATCTCAACTCCTGGGTGTACTTTTTTGTGGAGTCACTTTTTTCTCTTTCCTGTACTTTTCTAGACGTTTCATGTTTGATAGCTCAGCATTTAGCGACTCCCACCAAATGGGAATCTTGCCTTGTCCTATGTGAGTTTGTGGAGTGAAGCACAAGATTGAAACTTAATTAATTGCATTAATTGTAGCTCTGAGCATCAGGCACTCACTAGTTGAGGATTGTGTTGTCTTTCATACATGCGATAAGGTGATTTTCGGAAACACGAGGCACTGAACATCAAAATCATCTCTGCTACTCCTGGTGTTACCTGAGCTGTGTGTTCCTGGAACATAAACCAGAAATGCAGATTGACCATGAGAGACATCTGAGCAACCACTGCCACCCCAAGCTGTGACACCTGGACAGACAAGGAACTATTAACTGTGAACAACCTCCCTGTGAGATTGAAGGTTTTTAACGTTCTGCTTTGGAACTGTCCTTTGGCATCACCTTTGATCAAGAACTGGGATTGAAGAGGATTGGGATCGCTAGTGGACAGAGCAGGGATGGGATTGTGGAGTGTCTGTGTGTGGGTTTTCAGTGGGAATCACTGGCTCGTTGCACAGAAGAGTTTGCTAACAAAGCAGTGATACACTGAGGAACAAAAAAGGAAAGAATCCGGATAGATTTTTAAAGCCTTGCTTCTCTTGGAATAACAATTTCCTGTAAAATACTTGATTTAGAGAAGTGTTTGTTTTTCTAATCATACCCACATCTTTGGGCTTGGAGTATGTATATATTACATTTTGGCAAAGGGAGGTGTATTTGGGAGGGTCTGTACTGTGTCACTTGTGAAGAAAAATGACCAATGTCAGCTGTTCCTGACAATCATTGCAATGCTCCTCCAGCTCCAAATGCAAATTTATCAAGCACTAGTGGCAGGCAGCAGTTGCAGGTGGCCCACGCTTAAACTGCTCCTTGAATGCCACCAGATTAGCAGCTGAGTGCTGCGAAGGCAATATGACAGGTCATTTTTCCAAACTCATTGTAGTAAAAGCTCCTCATAACAGGGGGCTTTTGTGAACACGAGAAATGTATCGATATGTACTTGTAATACCAGCCTTAGGTTCTTTGTAATGGCGTTTCAAAAAAAAATCTAATAAACTGTTATGTGGTAACAAATAGTCAGGTCATGTACGTTAAAGCACGGTCTAACAGAAGTATATCATTATGTGTGAGATTATATTTGGTTGTAAGTTATCAAAAGACTTCAGCACAGCTGCTGCTCACAGGATACAGTCGGAAAATGCAGGTGTGCTCTGTATAATAAAAGGGTGATGATTCACGCCCTGTCAGATCTGGGCTTTAGCAGGTAATTAGAATACAGACCAAATTCACAGGAGAGTGTATTAAAGTGGAGGATCATTTTGTATGATTATACACGCGCATTCTCTCATCATTTATGATGCATGTTATAAATCCTCACCTGGCTGTGTTCCTCCTGAGGCAGAAATGGTCATTCCTGAATTTGCCTGCACGCTCCCCTGTGCAGCAGCGGTAGCTCTGCTTTCCTCAAGTTTGCTGTGGCAGAGTAACTTCCTGGAAAATTATATCAGATTTGAGAAGCAGCTGTATTTTCGCAGTCACTGGAAAGATTCCAATTGTCGTTCAGTGGCGATATTTTCCCCTCATAAATTTAACACTTCACTGATTTTAACTGCTCCTCCCTGCACCTACTCTGGATTCCCCTCATCACCATCCTCTTCTAGCCCTGCTTGTCTTCCCCTTTGACTCTTCAGAGCCCCATTTCAGCTGTTCCTGAGGAAAGAGCCGTGGTTTCCAGACTGACTCCAGGTACCTACAAAGTGTAGATGCTCTTTCATGAAAGATCTGCGCTAGGAACAGCAAATAGGATCGGTGTTCTTCTGTGACAGGAATTAGGAGTGACATAATGCAAGTCTTCAGCCACAGATGTTGCAGCCAATCTTTAGCAGCACTGCTGTTTTTGAATGCTAGAATTAAGAACTGAGAACCCAAAATTATCACAGGATCACAGGAGCTGTGTGGTCTGTGTGTTTTGCACTGGGCAACACAAATAGAATTGAAACTGTTTCATCTCTTCTGGTGTCTTCATTCCTGTCTTTATAGCAGGAACCTTACTCTGTACAGAGGGACAGTGTTCTAATAAATGCATGTTTTGACACACTTAGTCCCACTGATAAACGATCCAGAATTATGATATCCTTAAGAGGATTTTTTCATTTAATCTGTAAAGACAACGTACAGTAAATAAGACTGCACACGCGGCTTTCAGCCACTAGCATCTGGCGCAGGCACTAAATGGAGCTGGTGAGAGCCAGTGACCCACTGAACTGTGACACTCACCCCCTGCAAGAGCCAGGTGTGGAACCTCCCTCTCCACAGGGTGAGCCCAGGTCCCCCAGCTCCTGGCACGTGTCGCTGCCTGCTGTGGGACAGTGGAATTGCTGGACTACATCCTGCCGCTCTGGCACTCTGGTTTTGGCAGGGAGCCTTTGTGCCAGCTGGTGTTTCCTGTCCTCTTCTAGATTTACCCTCTCAACACCCCCAGGAAAATCCCTTTGGTTCCCTTCCTTTGGTCGAGCCACGGGGAATTGGTTTGCCAGAGGTTCCTATGGAAATCAGCAAATGTAACCTGCCTGTCCTCCAAACCCTGGGCGAGTGCTGAAGTCTCTCACTGGGTCTTCCTCCAGACTTCAAAGCTCATGGAATTCAGTCCTTCGTGCTGCAAGTACATTTGGCACTGCCTCCCAAGGGAAAATAATGTTGATTCTATAGTTTGGCTGGGAAAAACCTGTAGCCACAGCCAGAGCCACTGTCCAGCATTTCTCTAATGTGACACCAGAGTCTGCAGTTTTCCTGGAGGTGTCCACATGGAATTATTTAATGAAACCCTTCTCTTTCTCCGACTTTCTAGCAGATGGTGCCTTCTAGTGGCACACTCCCTGCGAGGAGCAGCGCTGCTCAGATTAATTACTCAGTTACCTTTAATGTGGGAGTCAGATGTTGGGGCCGTAACGAGCCACGTGCTGCTGAAATGTGGTTATCGCACTGAGGATTTGTGTGCAATTAAGAAAATGAAGAGGATGCACAAATCACTTCCTGAGCTTTAAGCCTCGCTGCTTTGAAAAGATCTAATGCTTGCTGAGATTTTTTTCTTTCTGACTCTGATGGAGAGTTAATGAAATTAGGTCATTAGGAAAACAAAGAATGGGAATAGATACTTTTCCTCTTATAAACACTCTGAAATCAGCAAGGTGAACCAGGAGTTGTCTCTCTGAAAAATGTGCATGTAATAATCGAAAGTGCTCTTTTATGCTGTTTTGCTACAGACCTGACATTTTTATTTATGAAGTTCTTGTAGTTAGATACAGATATAAAAGTTCCTTCAGCTTACAGAGCTGTGCAGTATGCAGTCCTTGCTCGAGAGACTCAATCCCGTTGGAAATAACAGAAGTGATGGAGTTAAGTTAATTTCTCCAGAACTGGAGGCCGACTTGTGACCCTTTTGTGTCCAAAGGAAGGATCTCATCCTCCACCTCTGAATTTCCCCGAGAGCTGATCAGCCACCCGCAGTGCTGCAGAGTCTGCTGTGTGCTGCAGAGGTGTCCCACAATGTCCTGTCACAGTGGTGCCAGGCGGAGGAATGTTGGGCCAAATGCCATCCTGTGGCGCAGGAATATCCTCAGCCCGGCTGGATCATGGGCAGCACCTGTCTGGTGTCCTGCCAGCTGCCACCTCCAGCTGCTCGGGCTCCAAGTATTCCACCTGCAGAGCTCCTCCAGCTCCTCCTCAGACCAACTCCTCCATCTCTGAGAATATGGATTTCCCAACAAATGAAACTTTCTGAGTTCGCTTGTTTCTCTTACAGAAGTGCTTTCTTTTGAAGACCAGCTCCCTGTCTCTTTAAAGCCTAGCAGCAGTGTCATTAAAGCTTTTTGCATTTTAACCTGCCCAGTGGAGGAAACCACTGAACTCAGCTGCTCTTTATCCTCTGGTACAGAAACATCAGTTCCTTAGGAGCAACACAAGAAGGTTTCCAGGAAGATTTTATTGGTTTGATTACTTTTACATGCACTTCAAGAAGTCAGGAGGCCAAGGATATCCAGGAGAGATATTGTGTAATTTTGGAAAATTAAAGCAACTGGTAATGCAGAAGAAAAAGGGACTGTCTTGGGGTGACTTTATAATGTGTATCCCCTATCGCTACCCTATGCCCACCAATCTTTTCTGTGTCTTTAAACTGAGCCTGAGAAGGACAGAAAACAAAAAAACATTTCAAAGCAGTTGTTTCAAGGACACGGAGATACGCTCCTCTGTTTCTGCGGTACCCTTGGGTTTTTTTCGGCTCTTTTTCTCCCAGCGAGAGACGGAGGGTTGAATTTCGTTNTAGTCCCTCGCCAACCAGCTCTGAGGAGGAGAGAGACCACACCTGCAGACCTCTGAAATCTCCGTTTTTCTCTCCACAGAGAGAGAGATCTCATTATTTAGCATTATTATTCCCCACCTGTGTGTTTGTTAAATAAATAGCCTGTTATCTCTTTCACTTTCCTTTGAGGAAATTTTTTCCCAAACCTGGGGGGCAGGGGTGGTTGCAACCTGACTTCTATCAGAGGATATTCTCCTCCAAATTTGTCCAAACTAGGACAGGGAGCAAGTTTAAGACATGAGGTTTGCTGGCTTTTAGGCAGTTAAAACCCCAGGAGTGAAGCCTGTGTGTGATGGAGTGTGGCCACGGTCTGAGCTGTGATGTATGCCACATCCAGTGGCAAGGACAGGAGGGCTCATTTGCTTCCCACGAGGCTGCTCAGCAGCAGAACAGCAATTCCTGTAGTTTGCCAGCTGCTATAAAACAGGAAAAGTTCTGTGTCCGATTCAGTTCGAGTGTGAGGGGCTGAACCCCAGCCAAATCCTGTCTTCAAAACATTTTCACTCTAAAGCGTATTCCATGATATTATAAAAACTCAAAGAGCACAGCAATAATTAAATATCTAAGGCCTGGTGTATCGCTGACCTTTGCAAACAGGTTTAGTCTGCAAAGATTTGTTCTTGCAGACTGGGGAAGAAGCAGAAAGGCTTTTCAAGGCTTTTTTTTAGGAAAAAGAATGTGAATTTCTTCCTGGCTCCACAGGGCAGTGCATTTTTAATGCAAAAGACTGGTCACCAGAGATAAAGCAACCTGAGTGCTTGCTGGCTTAAATTCCTGCCACAAAGCACAAGTACAGGCCCTCAGTCATGTTGTTATCTCTTAAAAAAATACCTTCTTCCAAGAACAGGAGAGTGATTGTCAATGCATGTTAATGTGATGTAAGGGGGGAAAAACAAACCCAAAAATAGAACACCAGCCCTTCTGCCACTGAACTCAAAAAACATCATAAACCACACCAAGCGTTCTTAAAAAATGAATGGGACTGCAAATGTTGGAATTAATGACAAATTAATGGAAGTTTGATAATCTGGTTTTAAACGTTCTTAGCTGTGTCTTCATGTAAGATCTTCACAGGAACATTGGGGTTTTTTTCAGGCCAGAACCGTTTTTAAATAAAAGTCAAGGCAGCAGTTTAAGACTTTTCTCCTGAGCAACTGTGGAAATGTATCTGACCATGAAGTCTGAATTGCTCCACAGAGATCCCAGACATGATCGAGGCCTTCTCCCCCACATTCCTACTGAAGACACTTTGGGATTCAAGGGGATTGATGAGTTTGGTTATTAATGCTGCTCATTAGCAAGAAATGTTGGAAATTGAAGTCCTTGCACAGTAAAACTCCTGTTGAATTCCATTTTGAGCACTTCTAAATCAACAGGCATCAGCAAAAAATGTTTAGCAGAATGACACCATCTGCCATTTCTAATTTTTTTAATCATCTTTCCAGTGTTTTAAGCAAGAACTTGGTTATAAATGCTGACATTTGCCACCATAAATTATGATTTTCTGCTCTCTGGATAGTGAAGAGCACAAACAAATACAGTGCAGGGTTAAGTCTCAGTTTTCACTCATTTTTGAGCTTGTGAGATGCATTCCCAGATTAACCCTCTGCTGCCTGGTGTTCCTGGGAGGGGATATGGACACTGCTGACATGGACACGCCCTGAGGTTCTGCGTTTGGGACCCCTGGAGCTGGGGACAGGGTTCCTGGAGGGGAGGATGACATGAATGGCTGAAGGAGTGGAGAAGACAAACCACAGTCACCTTTTCCTGTTTATTCACAGTCCCTTAATGTCCCAGAGCTCTTCCCCCTAAGGCTCAGGGCAGCTGGAGAGTCACAGTCACAGAATCTCAGGATGGTTTGGGTCAAAGGGACCTTAAAGCTCCTCCTGTTCCACCCCCTGCCCTGGGCAGGGACACCTCCCACTACCCCAGGTTGCTCCAAGCCCCATCCAACCTGGCCTTGAAGATTCATGTTCTTCCAAACAGGAAATTTGTGCAGCTCTGTGTTCTTCCAGAGTTACAAAACAACAAGCGGAACGGAAATTTCTCCTGTCTTTGCACATTTGTAGCCTCGTCGATCCAGAGTGTTTTAGAAAATCCTGCTCCACCCCCTTGAAAGCACAGAACAAAATCACTGCTTCACACATCACACAAAATTAAAAACAAATTTAACCTGAGGCGTGTTTAAAAACCAGGAGGCTTTTCATGCCGTAAGTTATTTTAAAACATCTTTGAAACTACTCCGCAGACTGGAGTTAAACAATTAAAATGCATAATCACATTTAAAAAGCAGCACCAAAAATGTAAGTCATTTTGTCACAGAGGCTGCTCCAGCGTGGTTTGATTATTTAATGTTATGCTCCAAAACCAATTTATACCCTCTACCCTTGATCTCTGTTTCAATTTCAGGATGTTAATGCATGCACCATTGCTGTATTAGCTGATAGGGCAGAACAAATACTTCAGAAAAAAGTCATGATTAGAATTTGAAATCTCTCTCAGCCATGTTTAATCCCCAAGCGTCCTCACCTCGCCAGCTTTTCCTGCTGCTCTTGCCCACCAGAACCCCATGTTTTATACCTGGAAAAAATGATTATTTAACGTCAGCGCCAGATGAATGTAGAGCTCTGCAGGAAGCGTGGAGGTGCAGCTCCTCCTGCCATGAATGTTAAAGTTGTCAGGCATCAATTAAATCTCTTCAAGCTGATCTGTCACCGACAGCCTGCGCGTGTGGGCAGGGAGGGCAGCCTCCATGCCACAGACATCCCGGGATGCAGACAGCCGAGGCTGAGCCTGCCAGGGATATCTGCTCATTTTCCTCCTTTCCTGCAAAACCTCCTCTCTGTTTGGCTGTGCCCAGCCCTGGGATGAGCAGGAACTGGGGCTGGGGTCACGGGAGCAGGGTTTGCAGCCCCTGACACAGCCCTGGGTGCCATTCATTCCCTCCCAAAGCACGCACCACGCCGGATGAACGCGGGCACGGGAGCGCTCGGGCAGGGCAAATGATTTTGTATTCCCAGCACTGGCAAAGGAAGGAGTGAAACTCGAGGAGAAGCTTATTTGTAGGAATTTAGCTGGCAGGCAATGCTAGCACAGGGGCTGCCATCCCTGGATCGTTAATGCTTTATTAATTAATAGGCGTGCCTGGAGCCCATAAAGTGATTTATTGCCTTTTCCTGCCCCAGACGTTTTGTGTATAAACACAGTCTAATGTTGGAATCTGCATTCCCAAGCATCCCGGACTAACCCCTTGCCCAGCAGAGGGATAGGGCCCACACTTGTGCTCTTTGCAGCAGGCACGGGGGGGAACTGCTCACGTCCTTCCCGAATTCCCTCATCGGGATATTTCTGCGAGGCCCAAGGAGATGGGGGCAGTGGAGCACGTGAATCCCTGTCTCAAACCCCAGCTGGATTAGAGACAAGTCTCTCCCCCTTCAAATGGATGTGTAGGGGGAATTCAGTGCCAGTCACCCACTGGCCAGTGCCCATTTCAGGCAGCAGAGGGACTTGCACTGGAACTGGGATTTACAAGGCCTTGGAGGAGGCAGAAGTGTGAAGTGTGAAGCTCCACAGTGGCACAACAAAGACCACAACAGCCTTTTCTATGTCTGCAGCAGGGCTGTCTCAAAAACCCTGCTGAATAAGGCTGATTCCTATAAAAAGCAGCGGATAATTTGGAGGCAGCTTTGCCAGGAGCTAAGTGAGCAGTTATTTCCACTGCAAACTCCAAATTCGCTCCTAAAGACTGCCTGGTGTTTATATAATGCTTCTTCCTTCACTCTTAGGGCAGAAAGCTTTCGTTTTTGGTATCAGTTGGTCTTTTTCTTACTGATTTACAGCTTGTCTCGGAAAAGGATGGAAATATCTCCCTACAGCAACCTCTCAAAATCCACAGGAACAAGTGGCTCATTCTTGATGGCGACATCCGTGTGTTTTCCAAGGAGGCTTCGCTAAGCACAGGGAATGTGGCATTTTGCAAAAGCTCTGCAGTTTCTCATGTGCAAGATGGCAAGGGGTGGCAAAAGGAGAGAGCTGTCTCCTTCAAGTGGCCTTGCCCAACCAAAATGAACAGCTTGAGTGCCTATCATTAGCAGGCAGAACACCTCTGCAGGAGGCACGCGGCTTGAAACCCAGAGAATCCTGCATGATTACAGCGAAGCAACTCCTCAAAAATCAAGCAGGAAGTTTTCCTGAGGGAGTTTATCTCGGAAAAAAAAAATGTTTACACTAAGGTTAGCGTGTATTAGCTGAGCCTGAGTAGAAAAAATTGTTGTTTGGAGATAAACAGAGAGTTTCAGCTCTCGGAGGGAGGAAGGGTCGAAAGCACACGGCCTTGCTGCAAGGACACAGGTGATAAATGCTGCACCCCAGGGTACTGCAAACAGTATCTGCAGCTCCAAGGTGATGGGTGAACAAGCACTCACAGCACAGCACCAGTGTATAATTACTGGAAATTTTCTTTAAAGATGGGAAAGGCTGTGGCCGCACGACGCCAGTCGACTCAAACATGGATTGTTTTTGTTATGTGGGGGATTGGAACTGGTAGCCACAAACGCACCACAGCAAGGGTTTTCTAGCTTTGTCTGCTCTAATTCTGTCTTTAGAATAACAGAAAAGACTAGAAAGTACCTTGAGAAGTCTGCTGCCCCTCGGTCTGCTCCTAAGAATAACCATGCCATGAAGTCTGACAGGTTTAGTTTAACTGTTGCACATGCTCCGTCATAGAAATCCCAGTGGGTTTGTGATCCTGGAGCACTCCAGCTTGACCATCCTCCTGGGCCAGCCTCAAGGATGATACTTATCCTTTAATTCTTCGGGCTTTGGATGGTGCCTGCCAAGGTCAAAGACCAGAAACAGTGAGAAGAGGTCAAGCAGGTCAACTTTTTAGTGATAAAAGCAGCTCCTGTACTTTGTAGGAGATCCTACAGGTTAAGCTTTACCACAAACTAAACACACACAGAGTGTAATTCCCCAGAACCGTTGTACAAATGTCACCAGAAATTTTATTTAACCAAGGATTTCAGATCCATGACTAAAAATCCTTTAATCTTCACCCAAATATCTCTTGCTATTTAAACATCAGTCCATCTCGCTCATTACAATGTTAAATCCTCCTCCTCTGGTGATGTGATCTGATTTGATTCCCACTGTGCTCCACTGCCTGGAACTGAATTGTCAACTGAGTGGCAAACACCTCGCTAACACAGGAGATATTTCTATAGGTTCCGTGGCAGAAATCTGTTGGTTTTTTCCCCTGAGCAGACTGGTGCTACATTTCTATTACAGCAGCTGACTGCAGCTGAAGCTTTCCTTCAGAATGAAATTAGTGCAGCTTTTTGGGAGTAAACTGGCTTGCGTGGAAAGCTCATAAATCCTCTCCTTTAGCCATTGCTTTGATTGGACCACTTTTCAGGTGTAGTTGCTGGAAATTATTTTCTTCTGAAGGGATCATATGGGCCAGACCCAGCCTAACCCTGAATTTTGGAACAAAACAGAGCCAAACTTCCTCTTCTCTACCGCCTTTAGCAAGATACTTCCACAACCTACAAATGTGCATTTGTTCCACTGGAATCAGAGCCTGGATTTTTTGTGTTCCAGAGAGCAGGCACAGATTTATTGCCTGAAGGGAAGAAGTGGAGCAGCACTAAAACATTTAGAACCATCAGCGCCAGAGCCCATGGGACAGAAACCTCCCAGGTTACACGAACAGAGCAAATTCCATCCAGTTCCCCTTTGGATGCCAGGTGTGTGCAGCCTTTAAGAACAGCCAGGACAGGATTATTTCATTAATTAGCTATAGAAAACCTCAGTGTTTGAGTTTAGAATCAATCTGCATTTACGGTGGGGTTTTGGCCCACCAAGTAGATTCCATGTTCCCATCCTCTCTCAGACCAGCTGTGATCTGTGTGTGTTTGTCAGTGTGACTGGGAAGATTTACAGCTACAGTATCTGCAATAATCGTTCACAAACAGCTACATCTTCAAAAGCTATGCACCTACAAAACAGCCCAAAAACTGATGGAAATATGTGAGATTTGGATAAAGATCAGGCATTTTCTATGAACCCTGTCAAACAGCCTTCAAAGTGACACGAAACCATAGAGGAGAGCGGTTGGAATGATGTGATTCCTAAATTTCTTGTGTGGCTATTGTGTTGTTGTCCATTATTTACTGTCAACGTGTTCAGCTCCAGACAGAGCCCACAGGAGGGCTCAGAAAGCGCTGTCTTAAATAGAGAGCATGAGGATAAATCGATAAATGCACCAGATCCTCTCACGTTTCTGAGGCAGGTCCCACAGCCAGGCTGAGTCGGGGCTGTAGATGGCACTGTCCCCTCTGCAATGAAGGCAGCTCGGTGCTGAGGGAGGAATCGGGCTCTGGAATTGAAGCACAGCTGAGATCCCTGCTCCTGGTGCTCTTTAGGTGCTCGGATCCCTGCTCCTGGGATGCTCGGGTTCCCTGGAGTCAGTGGCACTGATGGCCTGAGCAGATGGCAGGAGCCAGGGTGGCTTTCAGGCTCCCCAGCCCAGGGCCCAGCTGTAGGTTGGGTATTGACAATCTGCCTCCCCAAATTGCTGTGAAGTGGAAATTGGGCGCAGTGGCAGCGGCATCGTCCACGCCCTGTCCTAAAGTCCCTGGTCCTTCCAGTGCCCGTTCCCAGCCCAGCAGTGCATTGTCCTCCAGGCTGTGCTGGGCGATCTCTGGATGTGTCAGTGATGACCCACCGAGGGTGAAGTGACGTCTCTCACATTTTCCTTGGGCTTTGGGGACGTGCTTTACAAGTCACATAACTCAGCAAATGAAGACACAACCCTTTGGTTTGTCCCTGCCAGCCTCCTCCTGGTGGGCTTCCCTTTTTCCAGCTTTCTTTGCTGAGGGCAGTGACTCTCTGACCTCAGTCTAAAAGAGGCAGACAGACCCATTTCACTGCAAGCAGCTCTGTGGATGTGCCCTCGTGCTGCAGTTCGGGGTCAGACTGCAGCCAAATTCCCCCTGGTGTCAGAACTGAGCAGAACGGGACCCTTTACAGCAGTGCTCCAACCCAGGACTAGGCTGAACATCAACCCTGGATAAAAACAGCAGTCAGAAGGGATTTTACTCACTCTACATTTGGTGACTGAAGTATTAAATCAGTCAGAAGCTCTGCAATGAGACTGTGTTGGTGACCAAATGGGGAGCAGCGTTTCTGTCCTACAAAGATAGACAGAGAAGATTTTAAACTTCTTTCCAAGCAAATCAAGAATCTGTAGCATCTTTATGTTCCTCTGGGGGGGAAAAAAATCCTCTTGTATTTTATTATCCCAGCACAAATCAAAACCAGCTCACTTCCACGAGGCAGAATCAGAATGGTGTGAGGGAATAAATCTTTTGTTCTGGAGGGAAGGCACCATGAGTGAGGTGGGATGGATGGGTGCATTGCTGATGTCTTCCTCCTCCTCCCAGCTCAGGTGACAGTTTGGAATATTAAAGACCCATAACTCCAGGGGTGGTGAGACAGGGAATCCATAGAAGAAAGCCACAGATCACACTGTTATCTCACTTTTGGATGATAACAACCTTCTGCATTCCTATATTCACTAGAATTTCAAACCTTGTCTTGACAAACACAGGAGGAGTACAGTTTCTGATTACAGTGAAAGCCAAATTTATGTTGCACTTTTATACCTGCACTGTGCCACTCTCCTAACAGAATAAATGATCAAGAGAGATGATGTTCCACCCATCATGCTACTCCTATTTTTCCAAGCAAAACCAGGAAAGAATGGCAGAGTCAATGTTCTTCTGCTGAGAATTCATCCTCAGGGTTTTGGGGTTTCACACACACACACAGAAAAAGCCTCCACTTCAGTTTTGAAGAGGGATTTTTCAAAGTGAGCTCAGTCTGCCATGATTCTTCCCATGACACTTTCCCTCTTTTTTTTTCCACATCAGCAACTTTCTAATAGCAGCAGGGAAGAAAAGAAGAGCTCCATAAAACAGCATTAAACAAGGAGGCTCATTGGTAATTAAAGTGGGAATGGAGATGAAGGAACACTGGGTAAAGCCTGCTGCAATGCCTCTCTGGGACATTTCAAACAGTTTTTTGAAATAACATTTCTGTCTTTCTGGAGCTAATTACACACGTGCCGCACACGGAGCAGAAGGCTAAATTAATTGGGAGAACAAAGGTGATTTGTTGTGGGTTGGAGTGAGGCCATGGACACCTGTTTCCCTGGCGGGAGAGGAACTGGTGACCTCTCCTAGGTTTGCCGCGGACAAAAGATGGGATGCAGGACCAGAATGTGCATCTCGACCCTCCCTGTGCCAGCCCGGGTGCCACCGAGGGTGGATTTGCAGGTGGAAAGTCCCTCTGCCTCCCCTCCCAGCCCCTCTCCATTCTTCCACCATCTGGCAGTAGATTGCTTCCATCAGAGCTGCCAAATCCAACATGTCAATATTAATCACCAGAGCCACAATGGAGTGTTTGTGAGGCCCCCACTCACGTTGTGCCTGTCAGATTGATCATCTCCTTTGAGCTGGTTCTTCATAAGCAGCTGGAGGTTTTTAAACACCTTATTAAAATAGAATGGATCATCAGCAGCTGGAGCATTTCAAAGACGAATGGGCTTTATGCCAGTAAATATAGTACTTGCCAAAAAGCAGGTGGCAACTCTAACTGCACCTCTCTGCAAGAGTGCTGCCCTTCCTGTTGTATTTGTTGATCTGGACAGGAAATACCACGTAGGACAGGTGTTGAATACTTATTTCCTTTCCCCAGCTTGTCAGAAGTTGCAAATATAAACCATGTATTCTCAGACTTCCAGAAGGTCTGCTGAAATATGAAGCAAATCAGTAATTCCTTTTTCTGATGGGAGAAAAAAAAAAGTATAATAAAAAAAACCCTGCTGAACATTTGCAGAAAATCAACTTTTCTCAGGAACAAGAGAGCCTATAGAGCCAAACCTGGAAGCCTTTCAAAAAAATATACATTTCAGTTCGAGGTGTTAATGCTTTCATATCAGAATTTACACATGCAGTTGGTGTCTTTAAACTCAGTTTTATTCCCCCGTGAGAAGGATTTAATTGACCTCAAACCAGGAATCGCTGTTTTACACAGTACAATCCACCACTCGATACCCAAGAACCCACATCAGGAGTTTAAATTACAGGTAAAACACTTGCTAATGAGCTGATGTTTTGCAAACCCCCACAGAAATACTTGAACTTCACCACTTTCCTGTCCAACAGGACAGGGTGCAGAGGGAAGGCAGATTTCTTGGGCAACCACGGTGTTGGCGAGAGAACAGGGCTGTTAAACAGAATTGTGGCCCTTCATTTCACTCTCAGCATTTCCCTCTAATTCCCCGTTTAACTTCGGGAAAGACACTTAACCTCTACTCGCCTCAGCTCACACGTCTGTAAAATAGTAGATAAGTCACCTAATTCACAGGGATGTTATGGAGATTAATTAACTAACGTCTGGAAAATGTCTCCAGATCCTTCTGTGAAAGGCATTATAAGGGCAGACGATAGCAGTATAACCATATGCAAAAGGTTTTATCACTTGGCACAGGACAGTTTGGTTTTATTCTCTTCCCTCTGCACCATCACTGAGGGTTTTGACGGGAGCCATCGGCTAAGAGCAGACTGGGGCAGCTTCGCGGAGCACCGTTATCTTAAGTCAAAGGACATGTTGTTTCAACCTCGGTAAAATTGTATTCAGTTGGTTCCTGAGCGTGCTTCCAGATCCCCAGTGAGATGAGAGCCCTGGCAGGCTGGATGCTGAGCACACAGTCCTTGAAAACAGTCCTTGAATGTGTAAGAAAGCCGCATCTACTTAACAGAAGAGATCTCTTTAAGCTAATTTAATTGAACTGACAAATGTGCTCTGCAGGCTGCCTGTAGCGGGGCTGCCTTCTCAGGGCCAGCTCTAGGTGGAGGCAAAGCAGGTGCTTGCCTTGGGCTGGGACTGCTGTGAGAACCAAACTGGCCCCCAGTCTGCCTGGCTATTGCTGCTTCCTGGCAGGACAAGAGCTGGGATGGGCTGGGGTGTTGTTAGCGACCCCTCCCACCCCAAAAATCAGCGGCAGCACACTCGCAGCCCTGCCCTTGCTTTTCAATTGCCACTGCAGTGAGTTTGAGCCAAGCCAGACCTTACATTAATCCGACTTTGCACTACCCCCAGTCGCTGCTCTTTGGCAATTACCACATGCACAGGAAAAAGAGAAAGGTGGGGCACAGCAGGGACCAAGTGAGGAAATGATCTGCCCTTCAACAGCACAACCAGAAATAGTTCCCAGGGTCCCTCGCGCCTGGTGTCCTAATTCCCAGATCCAGCTGCCTGCTACCACGTTTCACCGATCTGTCTTGGTCTACCTGCTTTTCCATCAACGCTTTCTTGTGTTATCTGATAGAGCTCTGACCCAGGAAACTGAATCCCACGATGTCTCCCTCTCCCCTGAGCTCTGCAGGCATCTTGCCATGCTCCCCTCCCCTCTACTTGCTACCTGCTCTAAAAGCCAATTTAAAGTAGAAAAGTATCTGTCACAAACATCTTGCTTTCAGCTGCAGCACGGCACGTTGCAGTAAATTTTTATATTAGGAAGAGATCTGGGTAACTTTGTTTTAAAGCAGCTGTTTATCTTCCTGAGCTGTTCTGATTCAGTTTCCTCTTTGAGCAGCAGACCTGGAAGGGCAAGGGAATGGGGAGAAAGAAAGATTTGGTCACAATTTAGAGTCATTTGTTCCTGTCAGAATTTATATGAGCTAAATCTCAAGCCTGGACAAGCCTTAATAACTATCATATTTAAAGTTCAACTTTACAGGGGAAGACTGCACGGCCCAAGGGGATCAGTAATAGAATACAGAATAGTTCACCTTTCGTGTGCCATTCCTACCCAACCCAGCAAGGACAGGCTGGGGCTGGCCTTTCCCAGGGTACATGACATGAATTTAGCAGCCTGCAGCTAATCCCGCCGGACTAAAGTGCTGTTAATTGGGGTCCCTGCAGGATAGAGTCACTCAGTAGGTCACTGCCAAAGTCAGAGGAGCTGGCTGCATTGCCAGCCCTGTGTCAGAGGGATGGCAAAGCTTGGCTGTCCCGTGGTGAGCTGACCCACCCAAACAAAAGCTGGTGTTCCTGCCTGCTTTATCTTTACAAGGTTTGTTGCAGGAAAATGAACACCACTGAGACAGGAAGGTAAAAGGGACAAAAAGCAACGCGTGGGCAGGCAGGTTTGCTGTGGACTGAGGGGCACAGGGGGTGGTGAAGACAAGAAACAGAGCCAGAGGTTCTCCACTGAGGTGTCACAGGTCAGAAATGGAAACATCCTCACCAAACTCTCAGGAATGGCTTTAGCATATTCTTACCACTGCAGACTGCCAGGAGATGAATGATGCCAGAGCAGAGCAATAATCGGGCAATGACCTCTTCAGAAACTGGCCATGAACAAAGAAATGTCTCCCATTACCATCTTCAGTTCAGAGCTTCCTGCTCGAGATGACAATGTGTTCTTGGCCCACAACAGCAGGGAGCTAACACAGGCAGATGGCCTTGACCAGAAATATTTGTTTTAGTGGACAGAGGTCAGTCTTTCTGAGGGGAAGGTCCCTGAGCTGCTCCCTGCTGCCCTGTTGCTGTGAGGTTTACGGTCCAGAGGCATGAACAACGCTGCTGAGAAACCCCCCTTGCCAAAATCACTTCTGACCTTAAAGCAGCATTCGAGCTGGCCTGTTGAGCAGTAACCTATTGCTTGTTGGTTCAGTCACGCAAGGTCTCCGTGGCAGCAGCCAGCATTCCCTGCGGAACCCAATGGAAGAGGCTCTCGGTACAGACAGGTGGTTTTTCCAATAAGAGCTGGAGGCAGAGTAGAAGAGAGAAAAAGAAGAGGGGAAAAAGGTCTTTAGGAAGGAGTAAGTAGTTATAAAGATAGGAGTAAGTTCGTTTGGGCAGCAGCCTCAGTGGGAGGTGGATGAATGCTAATGGGCTTGAATTATTCATGCATTCTTCTGGAGTGGAGAGGTTCAGACCAATGGCCTTCCGTGGTAACTCTCTGGAGCAAGAAACCTCATTAAAAACAAGATCTGAGAGAGACTTGTCTGGTGAGAAAACAAGAGTAAGAGGGATCTCCCGGAGCAGCTGTACTACAGCAGACGTTTTTCTCCAGCACCAGGAGCTGACAGCTTTCCGCAGCACGAAATCTGTTTTGGCAAAAGGACAAACACAGAGCAGAGGTCTGACATTCTGCAGCGAGCCATTAACCTCTCTCCCCGTGTCCCCAGCTCCTGCACCGCCGTGCAGCAGGTGAATCCTGACAGCAGCAGAGTCCACAGGCGAGTTCCCCTCCCTGCTCCACACGGACGCAGCCCAGAGCTGCACTGTTAGTTTTTATCCATGGCCAGAGCTCTCTACTCCCAGCCCAAGCCCAGTGCAGGGCATCAGTCACACAAACACTTCCCCGTTTTATGAGTGTGCTGGTTGAAAGCCTCGCTTCATGAGACCCCTTTTGTATTTCCCCAAATTCCCTTCAGGTGGAAGCTGGGACCTCGTGAGGAGCTTTAATCTGTAATGTCCCTCCTGCCCACAGTGCAGAATATGTCTGCGTGAAAGACAACACAGAGGAAAAGAATAATCCCTTGTTTTAAAAAATCAGTTTCATACTGTTTTAAATTCTGTGTGTTGAAGCTGGAGCCAACTTACAATTGGTAACACCAGGTTTGCATAGAAGAGAGAAGGGAACAGCTCTAAATTTAGAAGGCTAAATAATCTCGGGTTTAAAGGCATCAAAAATGCTGGTCTTGTAAACACTCTCATCAAGAGGAGCACAAGTGCGCTTGCCGTGCAATTGCACAGCCAGAAATAATATGGAGAGAAGCAGCAGATCTGTCAGGACAGAGTTCACCCCTGGTCCTTCACCCTGCCTCCAGGGACAGCTCCTCAAAGACAGACAAACTACTGGCTGTCATAACTTCATTTCCTCAGGCCTCCAGGCTGCGTGACATCCAGACAAAATCCGTGCTTTTCCTCTCTTTTACCAGTAACTCCATATTTCTCCAAATCCTTTGCACCCTGAAGAAAAATGAATAGGGGAAGATATTTCAAGTTGAGGGAACAAAAGGGGTTAAAATAACCTCAATTTTCAAACACTTCAGGGGGTCTGGTGTAGGCTAAATCTATGTCTGAATATCTCTAGGGCCTCTGGGATGTTTAGGATCCAAATATGAATTTAAGTAAGAGTCACTCCTGCCCCTTTAAACTGAAATATATTTCAACCATTATGAAACGGAGGTGCTGCTATTCCAGTGATCTCAGCCCAAATCCTGCTGGTGGGTGCTCAACCTTCAGACCCAAATGTTGCAAATTGGAATTATCTCCATTTTTTTCACACTTACATAAAATGCTGAGGAGGGGATGAGTGAACAGAGGCATGTTAGGAGGTTTTGCAGAAAACTTCATCCTGCAGCTTCAATGTCTCAGAAGGATATTTGCTAAAATAAACCAAAACACCACAATTTTAAACGTCTGCTCGTGGCTTTCACACAGGTCTAGGGTCAGCACTGAGCTACCAGATGGTGTCACACTGAGCTGCAACACAGGGACCAGACTGGATTGGCTTACAGAGCAGTGAAGAAAAACCCTGTGTCTGCTGTAAATAATAGATTTGCAGCTCGTGCAGCAGATTCACACACGGACATGTTCTTCAAATCAAATCTGAATCTCTGCTATAATCAAAGGATATTGAGCAGCACATTATGCAGCTTAAAAATAGACCCAGAAGCTGGTTGCACCAGTTAGTGTAACTTTAATCTGCAAGGAACTTTCTTACAGAGGCATAAATAGTGCCTGTCAAGAGCATAATACAAATCCTACCTCACAAACCTCAGCATTTAGATCCCTTTGGAATATATGACCTCATTTGCGGTGTGTAAGACCCAAAGCGAGTCCTGCTGAACAATGTTTTCCATGTTCAACTTGAGCACTATTCTTCCGGGCTCATGGTAGTGAAATGTTGGTTTATCAAGGGAAACTACAGAAAAAGAAAAAAAGAAAGAAAAAGAAAGGATGGACGCATTACATTCTCATTGACTTTATCCAGATACATGGTGGATGCATTTTCAGGAAGAGGGAGATGGAAGCTTTGAAAAAATATCTTTGAAAATACTTCAGCGGGCATCTTCTTACGAGATTCACGCGATAAGATCTTGCAATTGTGTCTCTGCAGCTGTGTCACTCCGGGAGATAGGGAGTGATAACTGCAGCACTGGAGGTCTCCCAGTGTTTCCAAAAGGAATCCTCCATTTTATCTCTTTATGTGATAATATATGCTTGTAATAGTGCCCAAAGTCTTCAAAAAAGCTGCCCTGAAGGCCTGCCATGCCAAATTCTCCAGTTTTACCTACAAAGTCACAAGCCCTGGAAAGCTCAGTTTTATTCAGCCCTGCTAGGACAGCGTGCAGTGTCTGTGTTGGGAACAGGACCACGAGGTGAATAAGATTCCACTGGCATGAATATGAGCTGAGCGACTTTTTGACACAGCAGCAAGGTTTTGTAGCTGAGTTTAGCAGGGTCTACCCCAAATGTGAAACAGGGGCTGAGGTCAGCACCATCCAGTGGTGCCAGCGAGCATCCCGGGAGTTCAGCCACCTCCAGGCTGCTCCTCCCAGGCAGAACCAGCTCCCCACTCTGCAGCGCAGGCACTTGGAGCAAAATCCATGAGTGATGCTCAGCCGAGCGCTGGCTCTGCACAAACAGCCTGGTGCTCACATCCTGGCCCAGACCGAGTGCAGCACTGAGGGTGGGAGCTCCCTCGGAGGTTTAATCACCAAAACAGGGCTGCCACGGAGCTCAAAGGTCTCTCAGTCCCTCTCCCTGCCCGAGGCAGGCTCAGCCACACAAACTATTCTTGTCAGACGTTCCTCTAATCTGTTCTTGGAAGCCTCTAAGGAGAAAGACTTCACCACCCCCAAGGCAATCTCTTCCATGCTTAACCACCCTTGCAATTCCAAAGTTTCTCTCAGGAAGTGAAATCTCCCCTGATTTAAATGACTCATGAAATAGCAAAACAGTGCAAAGCATCTCCATCCTGCACATTTCACTGCAGGGGTTTGTTGGGTTATTTTTTAGCTAGAGCACGTGGCTGGGATATATCTGATAGATCCCTGTTCCTCTTCTGTCCGAGGCATTAAACAAGCGATAGGAATTTTGTGATGAACTTCTTTCCAGTTGTGGCTTTATGTTTCATGTTGTAATGGAACTATAGAAAAGAAGTTTAAATTAATGCCTGTAAAAAGAGTGAATCTATGAGCTGAAATGAATTTAAATTTTATCCTTATCCCGATTGTTAATTGGGCATTTTTCACATTTAATGTTTCCACCTGGTTTTGCTGTGACTGAGGCATTGATTCAAAAGAGATTCTTCTGGAAGTCGTGAATTCAATTTTTGAAGACAGGCTTTTAATAATGTTTCTCTTGAACTGAACCAGCATCAGTTCCATCGAAAAATCTCTCCCAAATCTTAAATCAATTCTATAATCTCATATGAGATCAAAATGGGATCTTAAGAGAATTTCTTCTTCAGACGTTCAGAATGTTTCTGGCCAAGAGACACTGATTTTAGTGGTCAGAAAGCAGCTCTCAGGAATAAAACCAAGCCAGAGCAACGACATAAGAGCCCAGAAGTGGGAACTCGCTGCAAGGACATCAGGAATAGCAGGACCATGTAGAGAAGTGTCCGAAGTCAGCCAAGAATTGCAAGGAATTCTAAAGGCCCTCCCCAGCTCTGCCACCAGTGAGCAGGTCAGGAGGCCAGGCCAAAGCAAGTGCAAATGGGTCAGAGGGAGCTTTGGCGTTTTTAAATAGGAAATGTCAGCGAGTGTCCCGCCAGGCACAGCTTCAGCAGCTTTAACTTCTCCTCACCGCCTGCCCCTTGCAGCAGGATTTAGCTCAGCTCCCAGAAACGGAGAGCCAGAAGATGGTGCTCTTGGGCAAAGCACGTCTGGACCAAAAATAAAATGAAATAAAATAAAATTAAGATTCCCTTGGCTTTCATGGTGTAGCACCGGCTCCCGCACAGTTTGCTCCTAATCCGCAGAGGAAGCCCCTGTGATGATCACCAGCAGCAGAGAGGGAGGCTCAGGAGGCGCAGGGTGGAACCGGGGCTGTGCCACTGAGAAAAGCCCCTCAGCCCTTCGGGTTCATGCACACGAACCACAGAACAGCAAAAATAATAAACAGTTTTGCAGGCAGCTTGGTCAAGACCTGCTCAGAATCAAGGGATGACTTGGAGTCCTCTAAAACCCAGAGCAGAAAATGTGGCAAAGATTTTGTGGGGAAGGGAAGTGGTCAAACACGAAGAGCACGTCCAGCAATCCCCTCAGTCTCCACCACATTTTCCTGGGATGCTCTGGAAATGCAGTGAGCACCACCTCTGACTCTGCCCCAGAGGAGGAGGGTTTATTCCCAAGGAATCAGGAAAGGAAGCCTCGCGGATCAGTATTATTTAAGCAGAGTTTCATAAATGCATCATAACGCAAAAACAAAAATCATGTTTTTTTTTTTAAATGATGTGTTTTTAAGTGCATCTCTTAAATAAACAATATTTTCTCTCGAGGATCTCCAAGTATTTTACATAAGAAAATAAATATAATTACCCACATACCAGAGATTGAACTGAAATTATTTTCACTGCCAAGGAAATCTGTTTTCCTTCCCTTTTAAAAGAGCAAAACTGTTATTGTGCTGGGGAGATGAAGCCTTGGAGGAAGTGACTGCACCTTTTTCCTAGATTTCAATACAACATATGCACATTCCAGAAAGGAAAGAAAAGAAAATAAGTGCTTATGTAGATAAAATCTAAAAGCCTGATTCACAGGAGACCTGGTTGTGCTTTCATCCAAGGCATAGTGAAACTAAAAGCAGGCAGAAGAGTTAATGGATATCAAGGTAAGTTTCCAAGGGCCTTCCAAGGCCAGAGACTGAGTCTGTGGTAGCAGCACCTTTTTTTTATTAAAAGTATAACCTTGTAGCTCAGGCCTAGACTGGAAGAAAAAGACTTCACTAAAAATAAATTAAGATCAGACTCAGAAACCTCTATTCCCTAAAGTGAGAGTCAATTAGTTATAATCAATTAAATAAAATTAAGGAAAACAAAGTCACATGGGCTTGGGAAAGGGAAAAGAAATGATAAATGAATCACCATTGGAGCCACTTGGGGAAGAAATGTCACCATCAAGGAGAAAAAAAAATGGAAGCAATTAAAAAAGTTAAAGACTTTCCTTATTGCAGGGAGACGAGGGAGAGTGCCAGCCCCACAAGGTTTTCAAAAGGCTTTGGAATTAATTTCATTTTGTGCCTTTGCTGGCAGTTTGGGGCGGGCTGAGGGCAGCACAGCAGCCAGAGCCCTGCCCTCCTTTGCCAACCCCTCGTGCTGCCACAGCCCGGTGCTGCAGCTGACCCCAACCCAAATATTCTGTCCCCATTTCACCTTGGGAACAAGCCTGGAGTCTGCACAAGCGTGAGCTTGGGGAAATGGGTGTTCAGAAATGGCTGGTGGGACTCTGTGGCTGCTCTTCCAGGTAAGAAGGAAAAGATTTCGGATTATTCCATGCAGATTACAGTAAAAACAAACTCAAGGCAAGCCCAACATGCCCAGGACAAAGGGCAGCTTCTTGATGATCCCACTGCCGGGATGGGAGTGCGGACACATCTGACAAGCCTGGCATTAACACAGCTCACTTTTAGCACGGATGGAGCTTCCACGAGGCGCTGCCAACAAGAATGTCAATGAACAGCAGCCTTGGTGGTAGGTTTCAAAATCAATATAATCAGCACAGTGTTCTATTCACAGCTTATAAATTGCTGTCACAGTGGCAAACTCCGCAGTGCCCTCGGCTCCGGAAGCCTTGTTAAACTTCCCTGTGAAGTCTGCTGGACGTGGCTTTGTCAAAGGGAATTTCACCTGCAGCACACGCTCCAGAAGCCCCCTGCCTGGAGACAGAGAGGGGCCACAGGAGGGACAGCAAACACGCTGACAACATTTCAAAAGGTGAGGCAGGAACAGAAGCGGCGTGTTTGGAAACGTTGGTTGTTTCCCCTGCCCCCTCCCCAAGGAGGCATTTTTAGATTTGGGAATCTTCAAACAAAGCAAAAGGGAGAAAAAGAAAGCAGATGTTGTGTAGTGTTTTCAAGTGTTTTTGATTTTTCACCACAGGACGATTCCACACCACCCTCAGGGCAGGTATCCTTGCAACACGAATTCCCGTTGTTACCAACCCACTCCCTCAGGCTTTCACCCCTCACGTAATTAGGTGGAGGTCTCACCTCCCCTCTCAGTTACATGAAATATCATTTCAGGAGTCCTGTGCTGTGTGCCTCGGAGCTGATTTTCACAGTATTTCCTAATCTCTCAGCCTCCACTCCACGAGTATCTCATTTTCCAAACAATTTGAATAAATCAGTTCTTGGGAGAGCTCCCTTGATTTCAGTTACGTTGCACCTTTCAGGTTCAAACTTGTCAACATTATTCTAAAAGTTTTGAGGAATAAAGCACGGTTCTTCCACCAGAAATCCCCTGAGGCCATAATGTTTCCTCATGGCCCTTATTGATGAATTCCATTTATTAAAATGAGTTTCCTATATTGGATACTTTACCCTGCTACTGTCAAGATCTTCAGGAATGAAACCAGCACCACAATAAGGTGGAAAAGCACTACTGCAAATCTACGGAGGAGAAAATAGACACAGACATTAAATGATTTGCCTGAGACAGCTGAAGAAAACTGTATCAGGGCTGGGAAATGAAGTGATGCCCCTTGGCTCTCCATTCAGTGCTTCATTCGTGGGATCAGTCCAATCTTTCTCAGCTTCAATAGCCTGGAAAGACAACATTTAAGTGCCTCGGGTGGTGTCATCTTCTTTCACTCAGCCCTGCAGCTCCTACGGCATTGACAAGCTCAGAAAGCAGGAGTCCCTTCCACAGACAAAGCAAGTTTTTGCTCTCCGCAAGGACACTTGTAATAAGTTTTAGTTTCACTAACTTTGAATTCTTTGAATTATTCTTTGAGTTTTTTATCCACGGTGTTGTGAAACAAATTAAATCTGTTGTCAAACTCACGATGCTAAAACACCAAACTGCTTCAGCTTTGAACTTTGTTGGGTAATTTGGTATTTATCCTGAAAGAGAAAGACTGTATAGGAAAATATCCAGCATGAAACTCCTGTCTATATTAAAAATATCAATATAGTTTAGGCTCTTAGTATATGAATTTAGAACTGAACTGGCCTTTCCTTCATTTCTTACTCAGAAATCCTCAGAGAAGTTGTACAGAAGTACAAGATGGACTTGCTGGAGAAAGGAATCACAGATCACTATCACCTGTCTGTCATCTTTGCTTCCCTAAAGGACTGTAAACACACACAGTCTGTGCTGGTGATATCCCACTCTAAATGCAGGAACATGTCCTCGCTTTCTTTCCCCCACTGATTTGTTTACAGGCATCTCTCACCTGCCAGAGATGGACAAACACTTCCCCTGTTGTACTTAACTAAGTGGAAAGAGAGTGTCTGCCATCCAACCTGAGCAGAAAGCTGAAACCCAGAGTTCCCATTTTCACCTCTTTCCTCTCATTTCTGCACTATCTCCTCCGAGCCATCACATATCTGCTGTGAATTTTCTTCTACACACCTGCCTGAGCTTTCTCATTTTTTCTGGAATGTTTTGCTGCATTCAGGGCTGTGCTTTGATCATATCCTCCTGCTTCTGTCATCTCATCGTGAACATTAAGGACAGATGCAATGCAAATGCTTGCAAACATCAGCTGCCACTGTTGAGAATACTAAATCAGACAAAAAAACAGCTCTTGCTAGATTTTCACTCCTTTTCTGTACTATCCCCTCACTTACTCACAGATCTGTATCAAGATACTTCTATTTAAAGATAAATCTCCACAACTCCTGCTACAATTATCCCCCAAGATACAAGTTCTCTTTCCCTCATGCTGTATTTGAGCTCATTTTTAGCGCGCTGAGCTCTCTGCTGTGGAGGGCTTTCAGACAGGCCTGGGTTCAGCACGGGCAGGAAGATGTCCCTGTTTCAGCCTCGCATCACGCCTGCAGCCACTGCACAGGCAGGCAAAGGCCTCTTCCACAGAAGGAGCACATCCTTCCAGCAGGAATGCCGGACATCAGCTCCCAGCACTGCCCTTTCCTGAGCCCGCATTCAGAGTCTCACCTGCCTTTAGAAAAGGAGAGGTGTAGGTGCTAAAAAGCTAGAAACAGAGAAATTCTTCAGCCTTTTCTCAATATTCTGTGAGCAGACTGTCTTTCCTATGTAAACTATTTTAAACAAGGTCACAGTTCCATAAACTTCTTGCACCCGCAGGCTGTTTTGCAAGATTGTGGCTTTGACTTTGAAAATATTTTGGAATAGGTATCTTAGGACTTGGCCAATCCTCTCAAGGGGTGGATGGCCGAGGAACCAATTACCTATTGCCACTCAACACACTTTTGCCATCTATCCTATAAAAGTAGTTAGAAAATTATTAAAGCGCTTCCACTTGTTCATGAGCCTGGACTCTGTGTTGTTTTCTTTATGCACCTCGGACGTAACAGCGACAGAGACGGACTGAGGGCTCTGCTTTTCCCACAGCGACATTTCTGTGACAGCTCCTAAGCCTTCTCAGCACGTGTGACGAAACTGAATTATTCGGAAGCTCCGGGGAGCCGAATTCTGCCTTAAATGCTGGCTTGATGAATTTACTGGGAGCTGTTTTTCACCACTGCCTGTGCTGAGAGTGAGGACCTGGGCTGTCTCTTCAGGGTGAGAGTTTATCTGCTCCACTGAGCCGAGCTGGGCGTGGGGCCTGAGCCACCCACCCCCAGTGCCCTCAGAGATACAGGGGGGCCTCTGGGGAGCAACCAGGCACTCTCTGGGCATGGAATCATCACCTTCTGGACTACCTTCCCATTTGCCAGACCCAGCTTGAAGAAGACATCTGAGAACAAGTGCAGTCAGCTGAAGGACTCCACCCTTCCCTCTCAGAGCATCCAAAGAAGGGTTCACACCTTTCTGCAGTGCTGAACATGATCCTGGACACAGACATGGGATAAAGACCTGTTTTTCCAAGGCAGTAATTGAGGTAAAACAAAAATCCTTGTTCTTTGCTTGGGTTTGTCACTGACTGTGCGTGTCACCTGTCACCCTGGGCAAGGCCCCTTATTGCCCCCAGCTGGGTCAGAATCCCAAGCGCTTCCCATAACTGAAAGCAATGAGAGGAAATAGCAGTGCCCAGTGTAAAATTAATGTCTGCAGCCAACACTGAGTCCCAGGAAAGAGGCAGGATCAAGACAAGGCATGGCTTACGTGCAGATTTTTCAAGAGGCAAAGGCTATAATGCAGCTCATTCCATCTGACAGGTATCACAGATCCCGGGGAAGCCACCCTGGGTTCCAGCACAGCACTTTTCTATAATTATGCAAATTACCCTGCCTACAACCACTGGATATATTCGCATAAATGACCCTGATTTTTCAGGAACACTCCTCTTTTTCAAGTGTAATTTTGCATGCACAATAAACTGTGGAGTTCAGAGCAGCACTTTAAGCATCTAAATATCAAGCTGCACCTACAAATTGTTTAGACAGACATTTTAATACTGTAATTTGTTAGTGCAATTACTTAAGTGGGGAAGGCTGTGTGCAAGGAGGCAGTAAATAATTAAGACCACCAAAGTGGAGCCTAGGGCACCATTTTAAAATCTTTTATCCAATACCTAAATTTGGCAAGCAGAGGGAAAAAGATGCTTGAGGAGAACACACAGAGCCAATCAGCACATAAGGCTCCCATTGCACCATACAATCTAGTTTCACTTATTGCTGGAGATTATTTTTGAATGCTCTGATTCTAAAGTTATCAAAATTGGCTATTGTGAGCAGTTGATGCTGTTTGGCTTTTCAGGGCCTCATCAAGATTTTAAAAACACAGATGGCTGTTCTACAATAAAAAAAGAATCTACCTGCAGTGGTACATTTACACCAGAATAATCAGGCTGGAACAGGAGCAAGAACAAGCCATATATTCAATATGGGAGTGTTACACCCATGGACTCCAGTGCTGGCAGCATAAACAGGTGCTATGCTGAAAATATAAAGCCTCATTAATGCATCATTTAATAAAATGCCCCATTTTCTTATATTCCAGGTCTCTTTACATCTTCCATAAAGATGCAAATTTCTCATCTCAACTCGGCGATGTGATCCATCTTGAGTCTCAGAAATGGGCCTGACTACAGTAGCTGCCACATAAATACCACACCAAAGAAATACTAAAAACCTTTATGTATGGGATTAAGGCTACTCAGAATGATCCATCTATAGCCCTGAAAATAAAAAAGCTTCTCTCTGATTGAAAATGTTGCTCCAGCAGCATTTGAACTCCACAATGTTGCAGAAAAACTGAGAGACAGAAAGCCTTCAAGAACCCCCTCTTGCAGGAAACCCATTAAACACAACGAGTTTCACAGTGCCAAATCAGTGGCCTGCAGCATTTTTTTTTTGCAGGCTCAGTATTTGGCGTGGGGAAAGTGTCCAAGCCAGCAGAGCATGGTAGGAAAAACCTCGCGGAATCAACGCGGGAGAAACCCTGGAGCCAAAGAAAAGAGAGGCAGCGGGGTGGAGATAAAACCACTGCTTGCAGAGTCATTTCTCTGTGGCCAGCAGAGAAATCCCTTCAGAGGCAGCCAGACGACAAAGCTCTGTCTGCTCCATCAAGAGGATAAAACAAAGCAGTGTGGTCTCTGCCTGTGGATTGCACAGGAACAGACTCCCAGCCCCTGGACATGAAGGGAAAATAATGACTGGGCTGCTCCGAGGCTGTTTCTGGGAAGCAGCTGATCTACCCCACAAAAGTGAATGGCAGTTGTAAAACCTCATTTCTTCCCTCTCTTCCTCAGGCTGAAATAAGCTGCTGAACTGCTTCTGGGATTCTCAGCTTGAAAAGCTGGCACCCTGCAAAGCTTGAGGACTCTGGGTTTTGAGATGCCAGCATCCCCAAGGATTTCAGATCTTTTAAGCAGGAATTTTCTGCAGTTTCCACAAAAACTTTGTACCAGGATGATCAGTAGCTTTCTGTAAGTACATTTAGATTTCACAGGGTTTGGATTTAATTGCCCGGTAGAACATTCAGACTTAAACCCTGCTTCCTACGGAGCTGCAATACCTGAACAGGACCTGCTTTTCAGTCATCTCTTGCTTTGTCTTTCTACATTCCCTTGGTGGGCTGGGCTCCACACAGCCCTGATGCACAGCAAAGCTGGGATTCTATAAATTCTCGCTGTCCTCAGATCTCTTTTCCCACCAAAATCAGAAGCAAATTTCCCCTGACTTCATGTAGGAGTTCTATGAAGGACACCTTCAAATTCAGCGAAAGGCAGAAATGCAGAAATTACCAAAGTGAGGAAACTGGAATATTTCAGAGATCAATTCAAAACTCAGAGCACCTATTTTGGCAAGATAATGTAGGATTTCTCTACAGAGGTAATAGGAGCAGTAGATACGTGCCACATCTGCATAAAAAGACTCTTTATCTTGTTATCCACAGGAACTGTTCCTTCATGAGCCTTCATAAATCTCGGTCACCTCCACTGCCTTGTGCAGATCCACTGGTGTCTGACAGCAAACGACAGCACAGAATCCCAGGATGGTTTGGGTGGGAAGGGACTTTAAAGCCCATCTCACTCCAGTCCCCTGCCATGGGCAGGGACACCTCCCACCAGACCAGGCTGGTTTTCTTCTCCCTGCCCAGCTGCCTCCTTCTGCAGAAGTGTTAACAGAAAATCTCTTTGATGCCACTGTATCTTTATCAAGTTTCACTGAAGGTAGCTAATAGAATCAAAAGTGATTAGAGGAACAAAGAGACAGTGAATTCATAAATCTTGTTTCCTTATGAAACCAAAAGGAAAGAGATAACATGTTGTATTAGATTAAAAAAATGACACCAGAACATGAGAATTTCACCTGTTGATAGTGATTGATGATAACATGTATTTTAAGAAGTGCCTTTTAGTCAATTTCCTTGAGGGACTTCGTTATCTCTGCTCAAAGTTATAATGTTAAGCTGTGGTGTCCCAATAATTTCTTAGAGAGCAGCTTCTAATTAAATGAGCTGAAAATCTTTCATTGAAAGGAGGGTAAATAGAGGGATCAAAAAGAAGAAATCTTTTGTTTGAACAGAGATCACAATCATCCAGCAGGTACAGTGGAAATATTCAGGCACTTGTTACAGCTGGGCACAGATTTGTTTGAAGTCATGTTCACAGCTCCCTCTAGGAAAGGAAAATTTTCCTTCTATTAACTCCTTGTACACTGCACCCTTGTACATAAACAGGGATTGATGGTTTAAACTCTATTCTTACTATAAAAATTCTGCAGACTTCTAGAGACAAGCACACTATTAATGTACAAGCATACTCATACCCTAACGCTTAATTAAGAGTCAGCGAAACCCCTCTGCATTAACAGGGGTGGGAAAAGCCAGAGTGTTACCATTTACAATGCACTCAGAGATCTTCAAATGAGATCTAAAGTGGTGCTGCATCCCGACAAATTTTGCCAGACAAACCCACACCCACCCTGTGATGAATGAAGCTCCCAGGAACATCAGTAGTGCTGCCTCACTGTCAGACTCCCTGCAAGCTGTCAGGTTTTGTACACTGTGCCTGTCATGTTTCCCCCTCTTCAATGCTCCATTCCCTTTTATCCTCTCATCTCGAGGTAAAAATAAACAGGATTCATGTACCACTCACATCATCTTTTCTTAGAGCAAGTGTCCTTGGAATGCTAGCACCTACTTGCAGTAGCTAATGAAAATAACTTCAGGCAGTTTGTTGGGGATTTTTTTCCCCTCTCTGTGTTTGTGTGGGGTCTTTTTAAGTTCCTTTTTTAGCACAGTTTTTTTTTTTAGGGTTATCCCCTTGCCCCCCAAATAAGTCAGGAATGCCGTACACTGAAATTAGCAAATTTTAATGATAATGAACGAGGACAGATCCCTGCACAGCTCTTCCACTTGCTCCCTTCATTTCGTTAAGGAAGAAAAAAAGGAGCACGTTTAAGACAACCCAAGCCCATCCATAACTGGCTGTTCCATGTGCTCTGATGTGTCTGAAAACTTGGGATCACGTCACATCATGTTAACAAAACCCCAGGAGAGAACCCTGAGGAGCCTGTGCCATGTCAGAGGGAGAACAAGAGCAGGGGGCGAAGTGCACACACTCCAGAGAGACAGAACGTGCTTGAAGGAGGAGGAAACCACATCATGCAGCATCTTTAGGGTCCCTAAAGTATTTCTGGGAAATTCTTTGTCACCAGACAGCCCGTGGATATTCCAGCTGGTAAGGATTGCTTCAGTCTTAAAGCCCCAGAAATGCTTCACACCGAGAACTCTGCAGGGACATTCTGTGGTGCCACTGCTGGCTGGAAAGGAGGAGAGAGGCAAGGACGTGCTGTGCAAAACTCTCTGCTTCAGGTAAAGCTGCAATTCCCCTTCAGTGTGAAACATTCAACTTTTTCAACTAGAACAAAGGAAGTTTCCTCAAAAACAAGGCTCTTAAAAGCTGACACAGACATTTCTTGGCAAATCTCAGCATGGAGATAATTTGTACATTTTAACTGAAGTATTTGGAGATGAGGGGAAGGCAGTGGAGTGTCATTAACAGATAAACCTTTCAGGTGACAGTGGCGTGAGCAGAGCTGCAGGCAGATTTCAGCCCAAAGATGGGACCCACAACCACATCAATTCTTGCTAAAATATGGTCTTTGATAAAGGGCATTAACAGCAAATAGAGCAAAAACAACAGGGAGCAATGCCCCCTTTGCTTGCATTTCCCTGAAGTTTATTCTTTTGTGCAAAAGGTTTAAATCATGCTGAATGCTATTTTTGCTTTAAATATAATCAGGGAGAATGAGAAACTAATATTCTCAAATTGCAATTATGAAAGAAAATATGTAACATTTTAGGTGCTTCATTTAGAGAGCACTCCAGGTTAATGATATGATTTTTCTAATGAAGATATTTCCATGAATACTTAGGATTGTTGCATTCGTCTCATTTGGTAATGAATAGATTGATACGCAGATGATTTCAGCATTTCATTAAAAGAGCTGCAGAATAAATGCTGAAACTCATTCAAGTGAACAGAGAATGCTAGTTCCCATTATGCTGCTTCCCAAGTTTAATTAATAAGTTGTATTGTTACAATTAATCACAGTCAGATGGTTATGAAAAGTGAGATTTTATGATCCCAATGCTTTCTAAATGCACACTGTGGTACATCTGTATCACTCAAGTCCATGTGCAGTAAGCCCAGCAATATTTACAATAACATCTCAGTACCTGGCCTGATTGTGGAGCTCTTTAATTCAATTTTAATGCTAATCTGCTTTATTTAGGTGCCCACTTTAATGATGCCACGTAGCGCAGTGGGAAGTTGTGTGTAAAACAGGCAGGACTGGGGGCCCAGGCTCCTCTCCTGCCAGAGCAGGATCACAGAAAACAACAAATTGGAGGGATTCAGGGGGAGAATAATGGGATGACTTTGGTGTTGTCGCTGGGTTTGCCCACATGAGCAGAGGAACAACGGCAACATCCTCATCGTGTGGATCAAGGGGACAGTGACAGGGGTGTGAGTGGGAGAACAGGCTCAGCACCACTCCTGGCTGGGCCTGGGCACACAGAGCCCTCATCGGGCAATTCTAACACCAGAGATTTCAATGAACCCTGCTCAGAACAGCTCTAAGTGTTCCCAGGGAGCAGGCAACTTGTGTGGAGAATATTTGCTGCAGGGAACCAGGAGCTCTCCCCACCCGGGGATCCTTTCCTGTTGATCCCTCCCTGCAGGAGGGAGCAGGGAATTTGCAGCCTCCTCCCAGCAGCTGCCAAAAATCCTGGCAAACCAAGCCTGGCCATCCCAGGCGCCTCCACAACTGCTGCTCCTGGACTTCTGCCTTCCTTAAACCCAGCTCTTCTCACTGTTTCTCACCTGTCCATTTTGTCTCCTTGCTGGAATTTATGTCAGAGCCCTAAGAGTGGTGAAAGCCCTTGGAATGCAGTTTACCCTGACACTCCATCACTTTCCGAGGGCTGGAGGAGTAAAAGTCTTGCTGTCACTCTCAATTGAGGGCTTATTTCTTAACTGTAAAACAAGTGACCTTCCTCTGACCTGCTAAGAAAGCATTTGCTTTTCTGCTTTCCCTGGTCATTCTGCAGCTTTCTAACCCTCCATGCTTTATGGGGCATTCAAAGGAAACCTGCTTTTGACACTGCATCTGAAATTTTATGAAGTTTTTGCTGGTGATAAATCAAAGGCCTGATCTAAAAGCCAGAGATGTCAATAGGAAGAATCCCATTTTTCCTTTTCAGTGGGCTTTAGATCAAAATTTAGGTTTACCAGCAGGTTTTCAACCCTTTCCCTCTGCACTTTTGTCACAGTTCTGCATCACTGAGGGACTTCCATTCTGAGGAAAGAACATTATCACAATTAGAAGTCGAAGTTTGTTGTTTTCTTTCCTTCAAGAGTTGAAACTCCCTGAGAAATACAATTGAGAGGGATTATTTCAGATTCCCTCCCTCTTTTCTTTCCAATCACAGTCAAGATATTAAATAACACCAAAACTGCAGGCTCTTCTCAGATGATCCGAGATCATTTGCTGCCTTTGGGTGCTCATTGGTTGAATTCAAAGTGTCTCAGTTTTGCCCAAACCTTTACCTGCAATGAACAACGCCAAGGTTTCATTTCTTCACCAGGGGATACCAGGTTTTCTAATAACGTTCCTTGAACTGATGTGGTTTGCTCCTCATTTCGGAAGTGCCATAATTTGGGAGCTTCTGGTCCTGTAATTCCTTGAAGGCTGAGCAGTTAGCAATGTGTGGTTTTGACAGGCTGTTTATTTTAGAGTGGACTCGGAACAGCAAAGATGACTTGAATAACTAAGCTGCAGTTATTATCTGAGAACCATTCATGTCTGAAGTTTAGGCCAGATTAAATTTAACACCACGGTGATTTATTTCTGGATGCTTTTGTGCCAGATGTGCTCATATTATTTTTACTAAATTATTTGGTGATTAAAATATATATCTAACCATAATAACTCAAAATATTATGGGTAACTTTTCATTGTGGTCAGAAATGACTTGATAAATATTATTTATTATATTAATGATATAAATATTATTAACTTTTGCCTCAAAACTGACTAATGAAAAAGAAATGGAGACTACAGAAGGGCTGTTCCTTCCATAATTGTGAAATAGAATTTATGTAGGAAAAATGCCATTTCTTTTAGGCAAAACTTTAAAGAGGAGGAAGAGAAGAAAAAAATCCCAGCCACCCTTTTTGCTGGGCTGCTTCTGCAGCCTTTTACAAATAAATGTTTGCTTTAAAGTTGCTAGTTTATAATTTAATTTCCCATGATCAGATTTGCTCCTTGAACACACCTGGGGGTGCCTGGTTTTGGTATTTCACACAGAGCTGCACTGAGGGTCAAGCAAGAATATTTCAGAACCGCTTTAATATATCCCAAAGATCTGACTGTAAGAGAAGTCCTTGGCTCAAGTATCCCTTCGAGGATTTTTAGTTTCAGTCTTCATTCACGGGAGATTTTTGGATGGAACTTTAAGCAGGGGTTGAGGAGGCAGAAGACAACACTTCAATAACACCTCGGTTTAAACAACTGAAAATAAAAATTCATAAAAACACGAGGCAGGATCAATAACTCTTGTGAGAGGTGTCTTTTAAGGCAGTTGGGAAACAAATGTTCTGCAGAAAACACATGAAACTCAGGCTTGCGTGGGCACAATTGAAATGCACAAAACAGAAATAGTTTGGCAACGTCACAAGCCAGCTTTAAATATTTTTCACCCACAGGAAGGGAACTTGACACTTGAAAGCTTGATGGTGCTGCCCCTTGCCAGAAATATTGTTTCTTCTCCCTAATAAGCCAAGGCAGCACGGCAAACCCAGCTCTGAGCGGTCCTTAACATCCACTTCTCTATTTCATAGAGGTGTTGGTGACCTGGGATGCACAAGGAATTCCAGAAACACTCCATCAAGGGCAGGAAGCAGCACCTTGGTCCTGCCCAAACGATATAAACCGAGAATTTACTTTCTACAGCAGCTCCTGCGGGTCATTTATGCTCAAGTGCATTCCAAACCATTAGTCCACGAGAGGAGACCTCCATTTCTGGGAAGCTCCATTAAAAGAAAATAATAAAAAGTGATAGTTTTGTGATGGCTCTCCACGTTAATTGGTTGATGTGGAAAAGGATGTGCAATCAAACTACATCACAGCACGATGATTTCTTAATTAAACAATAAATTAACAGTGTGGCGATCAATACCCAATTCCATTTGAAAATGCCAGATGGGTCCAAATTTGGAAAAGGTCACCCATGTTGTAGATTAGCTCTCCTGAAATAACCAGCAGGAGAAGATGCACTGTAGCTGCTCAATTTGGATCACATTTTGAAAAATGTGAGTAATTACTTATTTTCAGTGTGAGGAAATTAATACAAAGATTATTGAAAGGCTGAAGATTTCACAACAGCTTGAAAAATGTGAACTGAATGGTGCAAGACCAACGCTAAACGGAAAGAGAAAATTTAAAGCTGGCTGAGCAGAAGTGGCAGAGGAGTGAGGTGTCGGCACTTTTGTTCTCATCTTCTTCAGGAGAGCTGTCCATACAATTTCAAGCCCTGCAGAATTTCTTCCTTCCCAAAATGGGCAGCCAAAAACCAAGCTTGTCTATTCGAGTGAAAGAAAAACTGTGTAGGAAAATGGCAAGGAGGAAGCTGAGCAAAATTCTAACCAAACATCACCCACGGGACCACAAGCAATCTGGCTGCCTCATTTTTATAAATATGGAGGTGGAGAAGGCAAATGTCTGCTTGATACATTGTATTTTACTACAAATGTAAGTTAGGAGGGAAATCACCGCACAAACATCAGTATTCCCACTTGCCTGTGTGACCAGCTCCCACAGAGCTGAGACCCAAACTAAAGACGATTTTATCCAGGATGCCAAAACCACCCGGGGGATTTATACCAGATAAGTGCCTCAGGTGCCTGCTGACCATGGGAACGGTGTGGTTTTGTGCAGTTTGGGTGGGGTTTTTGGTTGCTATTGCACAGCTGAGCCTGTCTCTTCCTAAAACAGGCAAAGCCATCCCAATCCCTGCAGGAATTCCCTTTGGGAGGGGAGGATCAGCTGCAGCAGAAGGCAGGTGCAGCACTCTGTGCTGCTACATCCACCCCATGGCAAACCTACACACAGGAATTTTACCCCTGTTCCACAGCCAGCTCAACATTATTGCTCTTTTCTTCAAAATCCTGAGCAAATCTGTCTCTCTTCTAAAGTGGACAAAAGGGTGAGACCCAAAACATCCACCCCAAGTTCCCAAGGCTGGATTCCAGTTCCCTGGAAGAGAGGGAGGTTCCTATATCAGGCATTTCCGAGCTTAACTTCAGAGTTCTTCTCCCTATTTATCACATCAGAAGATTAATTTCTCTAAACTTCTAATATATATTACTAAAATTAGGCAGCACTAATCCCTCTGCCTTTCCCCATTCTCCCAACTTTTCCCTGCTATGGTCTCATGTTATTCAAGCCTCCTGGATTACAGAGAAGAAAGAGGCTCTCATCCCACTGAAAAGTTCCCGAGCAGAACTGACAGAAGAACAGATCCCTAATTATTTTAAGCAGCTGTATTAATGGGACCCCACTCCAGGATGCTGGCAGACTTCTGAAGCTCGGGATAACCTGGGAGGGCTTAAATTTCCTCATATTCAGGACCTAGCTCAGAATTCCAAGCATAGCTTAGCTTTGTTACTTGAGAGTCCTTCTGCTATTGATGAAGAAGATATTGTATTATTCAACAGAGATTAACAAAGGGAATAATTGGAAATGGAGAACCTTGCAGAGGATTTCTTGTGTTCCTTCAAGCTAGAGGCACACCTTCCACCTCTCAGCTGTCCTCTCAAAATGAGTACGAAAACACAAGAGTCAATAAACAGACAATTAGGGAAGCTTCAGGCTGGAATCATTCCTCAAAATGAATGACTGACTTAGCAATGACTCCATCATTAATGCCCTGGCAGCTGCATGTCCTAATTAATCTAATATTTTGTAGTCTATTAAGTATCTGATGCAGTGTTGAAAGAAGAGTGCCAAGAAGGACACTGAGCAAACCCAGAAACGGAGCATCTCTTAGGAGAGGTTTTTTCCCTTCCTCTTTACAAAGCAAGCTCTGTCCTACAGCAGACAGGAAGATTGATTTCACACAGCAGCTGATGCCCTGGGTTTGTTTCTTTTTTTTCTTTTCTTTTCAAACAGAAAGTGCTGTTTGACCGAGAAGTAGGTGCCAGTCTGTCTGACACCTTTGGCAGAGGAAGCACCCCTGCTCTCTCCTGTTCCCTTTAATGGCCTGGAAAGAGAACACAACTCTCCGCTGGGAGAAAACCAGAAGGTACATGCACTCACCCAAAGGGAACAGACTTCAGCCTAAGTGTGTTCTAATTCCAGTTCTTTAATTTGTACTGATATAAGTAAAGCTTGGAAGAAAACAACTTTTTCCACAGGGCATCTTATCCCAAAGAGATGAAAACTTCCTTAAATCAGTTATTATTTAAGCAAAAAAAGAAAAAAAATCCTTTAATTCAGTTCCTAACAAACTAACAGAACTAGCCATTCCTCTGTCAATTACAAAAACAACAGGCTTTTCCTCACCTTCACTGGGTCACTTCAGTGATACTGAATGGAGAAATCTGCGCTGGAAATTGCTCATCTTTAAGGAGAACAAAAACCACAAGTATCTAAGCAAGCAGGAATATTTGGGAAGGGGCAGAAGGAACCTGTGCATCCCCCTCAGGCTGATTTAACATCAGCACACACCAGAGCCGGAGACAGTGTCAGATGTTCCCTTCCAGCTGAGGCTCCCCAGGGGCCAGTTTCCCTTCCCAGCTCTGTTTCCAGGTAACGGGGTCCCTGTCGCACTCAGCATCCCACAGCCTCCCAGGGGACACCGCCACGGGCAGCACAGACACCGCTGCTGTCAATAGGCAAAGCTGTGTCTTTGTCTTCTTGTGAAATGTCACCAAAACTCAGCATCGCGTTGTCACCCGTGCCTGGGGCAGGGGGGAGCCGGGGCCGGGCTGGGCGTGCTGCCCTGAGCATTCCCCCGGCTCTGAGAGGGAGCAGCCCCAAGGTCTGCGAAAGCATTCTGGGGTGAGGAGAACGGTGCTGTCACAGGCATCAGCCTGAAAGCCGGGAATGCCTGGCAGATTTTGAGCTGTTTCCATCTGCAGAGGGGATGGAGGGACGAGAGAGCAGCTCCGGAGCCAGCAGCCCCTGGGGCCCTGCTGAAGTCTCGTAGAGCGGCTTCCTAGAAGGGGTGACAGATCCTACAGACACCAGACCGGCACAAGGGCTGGCCTTACACAGCAGATAGGGCAGGGCAGGGCAGGGGGGAGAGAGAAATGCAGGGCTCGGGGCTGACTGAGCCCTCCCAAGAGAGTGCAGAGGGCAGCATCTCTCCAGCTCCTCAGCAGAGTTCGCTGCATCAAATCTGAGCCCTCCCTGCAGCGAAGGGCAGGGATAACCCAGCCTGAAAACCCAGCCTGAACGGCAACCAACAGCTCAGCAGCTTCCCAGGAGGTGGAGAGAGGAAGAAGGGGAGGTTGCCAAGGAATTCCCGGTGAGCAGTGGAAGCAGACACAGACAGAGCGGCAGGGAGTGGAGATGGCACACAGTGGCTGCCAGTCTGAGGGCTGTGACACGGGAAGGTGACATTGCCCAGCACCCTGCTCGTGCTGCTGCTCATCCCCTGCCCTCAGGGCTTTAGAGATCCATCCCAAGCCCAGCAGTGGCCTCATGCCGGGGGCAATCCTGGTTCAGGAAGTGTTTTCCATGAGGCGTTCCATTGTCGCTGTAAAGTACCGAGAACGGCGAGAAACGACACGATCCAAGTTCAGGAAGAAAGCAGTTCTGTATTAATTAATTAAATCATCATTTTATAACAGGGATCGCAAAGAGTGTGTTGAATGGCATAAGACAATTGGGTGCTCGGCCATCCACCCCTTGAGGGGATTGGTCAAGCTCCGAGACACTTATTCCAAAATATCAGAAGGCCAGAACCACAACAATCCTGCATAACAAACCCAGGTGCAGGATAAGGAGTTGGTTTACAAAAACCCACAGCAGTGTTTTCACAGCTTCTGTGAGAACCGCAAAGCTCTCACAGAACGCTGCAGAAAGCTGAAAGATTTCTCTACCAAAGCTTTTCAGCATCCACATTCCATATCAGCCCAGCACGGGGCAGAGCAGCAGCTGAGGAGCCTCACCTAAAAGCCCCAAACAGCGTCCCGGGTGTAAATCCCACTGTGAATAATGTCCTCAGGATGGGAGAGGGGAGATGGACACCGACTATCCCTGTCTCTAAGAGTTACAGCACGCTACTTTTCTACTATTTCCGACGCCTTTTTAGCTCAAAATGAAAATAGCCAACATAAAGAGCTCCAATTCAACCAGGAGGGAGTGCCAGGAGGCATCACAGCCCGTGATTGTTTTCACTTAAAGCTCTATAATTGTTCAGGACAAGGCAGTTTCTCTGCCACTCAGCTTTTCTGCTCGGAAGACGGGTTCTAGGTGATATCAGCAGCGTTTGATTCTTCTAAATCCTAAAATTTTGTGTCTATATATATATTATAATCGGTATGTTAAATTAGGGAGTACTTTCTGCTGAAACTGTGGAATCTTTGCATTTCCTTTCTTCCCTTGCTCAGCTCTACTCTGACTGCTATTACAGGAATGCCATTATGTCTATTGCCCTTTCATCTTTTTTTTTTTTCCTTAAAATAGATCCATTTTTAAACCCATTTTATGACACACCACTCTAATGAGTCATTTATACCCTTCCCACTTGAGTTTCAGGCTTTGTCCAAGACTCCAAAGCTACACCATAATCTGTTCAACCTTAGAGCCAAGCAAAATAATCCCATTTCCCTTACACAGGAGCAACCCATTTAACTTTGAAATGTAAATCATTCTAAGTGTTGGAGAAATGGGGGAGAAATTTCCTCACACAAATTTTGCTATTTAACAGCTTACAAAAGAGAGTTGTCCCCACTGCCGCTGAGCAATAAAAAGTCTGGCTGCAGCTCAGCAGGAGGGATAACACACACTTAAATCCTGCTGATCAATATGGGACTTATGTGCTTTGTCAGATCAAGATCTATGCAGATATAAATAAGTTACTGGTACTTCCCTACGCTTCGCATAAAAGAAAATGTAATTCCAACCTACAGACAAGCACAAACGTAAGTACCACACAGACAGGCCCGGGATAGATATGAAATCATTCATATGAGACAATATTTTGTAGATTGGTGTGGGTTTATTTCGTGCTGTAGCAACTGCAGGGCATCCCAGAGCAACAAACGTCCTCAAAGCTACTGCTTTATCCTTGGGGAGCAGTGGAAGCCCCAAATGATCTCAATTAAACCAGCATCAGTTCAGGAGAGCCCAAATTAATCCAGGCTGTCGGTGGAGATGGCATTTAGTCATTTGGACACAGGTAATGCATTGATAAAGCTCGCAACATTCTCTCTTCAGGTCATAATTTAATAGAATTTCAGAACAGTTTTTGCAAAAAAAAAGTCACTGTATTCATTCTTAAACCACGGTTTTAATTGCAGGCAGAAAATCAACAGTTCGAGATGATTCCAACGTGGTGTGAAAAGCCATTCCAGTGCAAAGGTGTCGATAAAACCAACGCCACTGTTATTCTGGAAACCTCACAAAGTACTTCGGGGAGCACTTGTTTACCCACAGCATATTTTTGCTTTCAGTCCCAATCCCTCTTCCCTGTCACAGGCACTGAGCTGTGGAAATCCAAGCCTGGCAGAGATGATTCTGCAGAAGTATCAGATATTTCTACAGAAAGATCAGACCAGTTATTTATCCAGGCTGGCCCCCAGTTCTGTGTTATGCTCATAATTCAGGCAGAAAATGCCTTCACTCTAAAGCAAATCGAATACTCTTTAAAATCTTTAAAATCAAGTCAGACTATTGGCTGGAAAGGTTTTGTTATTGCTCCTTCACAGAAAAATACTGCAACATTTTTATTGCTTTTTCAACAGCCAAAGAAGATCCTGTTCCCTCTGCACTTCCTGGTGTATGGCTTTCCAGACTTTATGAGGCTTTTCATTATGTGAAATACAGGGGGTAGGTCTGACCTTGTTGCAATTTAAATTGACCAGTCATGGGTCAACATTTGCAAAAAATGCTGAGTGTCTGAAGTTTATATAAATTTTTGAAGCGAGTTATAAAATAATAAAATTAGTCAAGAACGGCGGCATTTTTTAATTCCAGTTGAAAGAAAGATGAAGTGGGAAATAAATCAGGATTGATGCAGCTGAACCTAATAAAATTTTAATTTTTTTCTCTCCACATGCATCACCTTTTGTTTAACTTTGAATCAATTGCTAAATTCATGCAAAACTACCTGCTCGAAAAGTGCTCAAAGATTATTACAGGTGGGGAAAATCAGCAAATTGGGAACTGATCTGTACAAGACCCCCCAAAAAATGTCAATTTATATTTTATCAAAAGTCAAGTATGGTCCAGAACTTGTTTTGACGGAGCTCTGACATTTTTGATTAAATCCCATGAATTCATTTACTTCTCCACCTGGCTGAGGATGTATCTGCCACATCTTTATAAAAGGGGGTTAATCCAGTGAAAGGTCCCAAGGACCTTTTAAATCGTGAATTCTCCTTCTACTGATCCCACTCACAGCTCTTTTGTCAATTTTTACTCTAGAGCAGAAAACACCTTCCTTGGCAGAGTTAAGGGATTAATTTGTTTTCTATTTTAATGCACCATCGTTAATTGATTCAGAAGAATCTGTTGGAAAACATCAATGCTATAAACTGCTAAACTCATCCAGTGGCTGCCCTGACACCCAATAAAACCCTGTCTGAAACAATTAGTGCTCCCAAGCTCGTTATCCAATCCGGAGCAGAGAAGGTAAACTCTCCTGGAGCCACCAGCAAGACAAGTACATCTCTGGGGACTAAACAAAAGACTTTTCCCACCTTATTACCTCTGGCAAGGATGGGATGTGATCCTGACTCCCAGCAAGACAAATCCTCAGGACAGGAAAAGCCAAATGCCACCCTTGCTGTTTCTGAGTGTTGATTTACACCACAGCTAAGTGAAAACCCAGGGAGACATTTATCACAGTGAACTATCACCCAGGCCAACAGTAATATCAAAGGAAATTATTCTTACAACACATGACATAATTATTTCCCCTAGATTTTATTAATATTGAAGTGAAGCACAAGGTCAGGGCAGGTTTTGTCTCTGCTGCCTGATTTCAGCACTGTCTGATCTCTCCCCAAACAAACCCAGTCCTTTCTGGCTCACTCCACACACTACTCTCCCTCTGTCAAATTCAGCTTTCAAAGCTTTTTATGCAACACCAAGCCAAAAAATGCAATAAACTTTTCACTTCTAATTCCTCAAGTATTTGTTCCCAGTACAGTGAGTATTGAGGAAGGATCTTCATTTTACAGCAGAGAGAATATTTATTAATCACTGCAATAATACGGAGAATCAATTTTCCAAAATGCTGCTGACAGTGGTATTTCCAGTCTGGCAGAAAACCAAAACTTCCAGGATTATGCTCTGATCACCAAACAATATCTTTGCATCAAGAGTGAAAAAAATACTGTAAATAGGCATTGCTCCTCTAGGTAAAGCAGCAAATTAGTGCTCAAAGCACTGTGATGCCACCAGCACTACAGAAGTTTTCCTCTGAACTTTATTTTAATGTGCATAGCAGAAGGTTAACTACAGAAAAATGCCTGCTTAAAATATAAAGCAATTATTAGGACAACAGCACAAATCTGTAGGTTGTTTCTACTTTTCTTAAATAAAACTGTGAGGGTTTTTTTTCATTAAAGAGCAAAAGCTCTGGAAAACCCCAGGGAGCCAAATGCAGGAAATGCTTGATCATTTTTCAATATAGAACATGTTTAATCTGATTATTATGCTAAATCACAGCGGGTGGGTGGACATTTAGCAACCTTGAGCCAGTCAGACGCAAGTTTGTGAAATTACCTCTGAACTTTATAATCACACAAACAGGACAGAAAAACACTGCAGACACAGGTCACCCTATTAGCACTGAGTGCTTTCCTCAGGAAAGATTTCTCTGGTTTCAGCAGAGCAGCCTCAGCTCCCTCAGTCGGACTCCGGCACTGACCTGGGAGCTGAGCTGCCTCTCAAGGACTCATTTCTCTGGCTCCCCAGGCAGTGAGGGAGGCAGCTTCTTATCCTGGACTCATCCAGGATCAAACACCCCAGTCACCCTCCAGGATCCTTCGGCGGCACTGGCCATGCTGCCCTGAGAACCGTGGATGTGAGGTGCAGGTATTGATTTATCCCCAGCTCTGAGACTCGGCCACGTGTGCCAAACTCGTGGAACCCTAACTGTAACCTGACACTTCACGTAATAACCTAACTGGAAGAGAATATGGGATGGAGTTTGGAAGTTACAGATTATTTATGACTGTCACCAAACTTCAGAGAGTCCAGTGCTTTTTTTTAGTTGATAAAAGTCAAACTAACCACAGATTTATTTACCCACACTCCCTAGCAAGCAACAGTTAAAGTAAAACATGANAAGAGAAGAGAAGAGAAGAGAAGAGAAGAGAAGAGAAGAGAAGAGAAGAGAAGAGAAGAGAAGAGAAGAGAAGAGAAGAGAAGAGAAGAGAAGAGAAGAGAAGAGAAGAGAAGAGAAGAGAAGAGAAGAGAAGAGAAGAGAAGAGAAGAGAAGAGAAGAGAAGAGAAGAGAAGAGAAGAGAAGAGAAGAGAAGAGAAGAGAAGAGAAGAGAAGAGAAGAGAAGAGAAGAGAAGAGAAGAGAAGAGAAGAGAAGAGGAGAGAAGAGGAGAGAAGAGGCAGAATCATGAAGGAGGTTTCCAGATACAGAGTGGGGTTTAATGCCCTCATTTTCCCCTTTAGGCAGGAACAAGTGCAATATGCAGATGTGAAATGTGCACGAAAAAGCAGATTTGAACTGGCAGATGAGCACTGTGCAGCCAAACATAAAATCTCATCACAGCTACAAGGTGAGACTCTGAACATCTGTACAGCACAACAGAGACAGTGGGAATATGGGTACAACAAAGCCTGGAAATCCATGGGGACGAAGGAATTTGAAAGGTTTTCCCATTCCTTGAGGCAATAAGGGTAAAACTCCAGAACAGTTCAAAAAATTATTGTTAGCAGAAATAAGACACTGGCACATTCAGGTGAGGGCAGATGGCAAATTCCATCGTGTTTGAGGGGAGGTGGGATAGAAGAAAGAAAACTGCCTCCTTCTTAAAGCTGGAGAAGTTTAACAGCTAGGGAGGAAAAAAACCTGGCAGATTAAGTAAAAAGCCTAGTTTTGATGTGCTCATTGGGAGCTCTGCAAGGCCAGGACCTTGTCAGAGCTGCCTTTCTTCTTTAAATATGTGAGGGGACAGCCACAGAATGAGGACGCTCAGATTTGCTGGGTCAGTTTTGTCTCTTGTTGTTTCTTCCATCATTTAAAGAAGCCACAATGCTCTTTGGTTCCTCATAACCAAGCCCCCTCTAAACAAGGCCCCCAGATTTGGAAGGGAGGAGGAGAAAAAAGTTCTAAATCTGAAGGAAATGGCATTTCTGAAAGAAAGGAGAAAGCCAAACTGCTTTCAGCGTCAGGCATTAGGAATGCCAAAGCATTTGGGACTGAACCTCAATTACAAGGTTTCATAGAAATATGAATCACAGGAAAAGCTTCCATCAGGATCTCGGTGACATCGACATCCTGGGAGATGTATCCCTCAGAAAAGATCTCCTAAATGCAGCTGGAGTGAGATCAAGGAGACAAACTCTTTTCCTCCAGACTGGAGGAGCCACGCGCAGCGAGAGTCAAGGGCAAATATTAACCCAAGTTTGCTCCTTCTCAGGGCGGTTTAGCTTTTATCCCTGTCCACTGCCGGGCCTGCAACATCCAGCAGAGAAGTTTAGGAGTAGATAAAAGTGAGTAAATGGCCACTTCCCAGCCTCAACGAGTCTGTAGGAGTGATCTAGGGTGTCACATTTCAGAGTTTTGCCAAATAAATACAAGCGGGTTAAGCACGGAGGGCTGACTGTGCCCGAGTCAGAACCAGGCGTTAACAGCTGAGCTCTTTCTGTTGTCAGAAGAGTCAGGGAACTTGCTGTAAACAAACAGCTTGAAAAAATGATTGATATCCAACTGATCCAGGGTTAAAAACATTCCTTTGTCTTCTTCATTATAGTTCTGGGGTGAAAAACCAAAAAATTTCTGAGTCAAAAAATTGCTGAGCCAAACCTTTGTCCATATTGAGTTTCCAAGAGCTCATCTGCCTCATGTCTATCAGATTTGCCACTGATTTAATGCAACAACCTCTATTTCATTCAAGAAAACAAGTGGCAGAAGCAGCCCCTCTACAGCTGTGAAACAATAAATAAAGGATCTCAAAGAGGAAAGCCTCTGCTTCAGTTCCGTCTGTGAAAATAACTTGGGATTGAATACCTACTGCATAATAACTTGCTCCAGGGAAGAAATCCAAAACAAATAGATACAGGTGGGATGTTGTCCACAAGGTAAGCATTTAAAGTAATTCATTAATCTGGGGATCAGCCCAGACATTGATTGTAAGTGGCACAGAAGAAACATTACGGAACAAAGGGAAATATGTGAGGAGTAATTCTGTGATGAGGAGCAGCCTTGAAAGCAGCTCACTGTGCCTCGGTGAAGCTGGAGGCTGACAGAAGTCAGTCCTCGCTGGGCAAACAGGCAACTTTTCACTTTAAAAACCCAAGATCCTCCACCGAGATAAGAAAACAGTTTTCTTATTCCCCTTCCTGCGCGTTGAATGGTGTCTCTGAAGTGCTCCGAGTTCAGTGAGCTGCAGTTTATCTCCCCAAACACTGTGCAAATTTCTTTTTAAAACTCTCTCGGAAGTTTATTTGGTAAAACAGAAAATAGCAGCCACTTGTAGTACGACACAGGTATTTTTATCCTTGGTGGGAGACCTGTAAAGGTTGCTGAGCAAGACCTTGTTTTCACCGTGCACACTTCCTTATTTTGCTTTTTTTAAATTTATTTGTATATCCTCCAAAAGGACAAAGAACTGTTGGACTTGATGATCTTGGAGGTCTTTTCAAACCTTAATGATTCTGTGATTATATGCCTTAAATACAGATTAGGAATATTACAGCTGAATCAGGTAATTCTTCTCAAATCCACCTTTTGCAGTGACTTTACAGAGTTTAGCCCAAAATACACCTTGGCGCTATTTGATTTTTTTACAATATCCTCACAAGCATTTCTGAATTTAAGTGAAGTTCCTCAAAAAGTGGCAAAACTTTCCACTCTTTTTAACAGGCCTCACAACCCCAAATCACATCAGAAGAAGCGCTGCATTCACGAAGAACTGGGGAAAGGGACTCTTGTGTTCAGGTGACGGAGTCAAACATTTCGCTGCGTTTGGAAATAAACTGATAGCGAGGCATCACATCACTCAACTCCTAAATGATAATGCAGGAAGAAAGTGTTTACAAACGACTCCTCCAGTTTTGAATCAGCAGCACCAGATGCACTAACCTGGCAGTGAACTCTGGTATTTAGGGGTAATTGCTTGGTGAAAAAAATCAAAGCATGTTTGCATCGATCGTGGGGGCCGTGTGGGGAACACAATTCATTTCAAGAGATAACAGCAGGAAGCTGCAAAGGAGAATTTTAGTCTGCTCCAGTGGAAAAAGAACAAATAACTACAAATAGTTGAGTAATGGAGGAAGAAATTTGCAAATGCCTTTATGATAAAATGTTGCAAATTAGTTCTTTCTACACTTACATTTGTAACGTCTGTTTAAATATTTTCTAATAGATACTGGTTTGACTGAAAACATTTATGAACCCTGAAGCTGAAAGAATGGTATTTAATTTAAATACATTTTAAAAATGAGCTTTTTAACTTTCTGCTTTCTTTAAAAAGACTCAATAAGCCCAAATGTAAAATGAAGACCTTTTGAACTCAGTTACCAATCACACAGAAATGTCTGGGTTTGGCCAATATTCATCCTTTGGGGATTTATCTACAAATGTTGTCAATTAATGAGAAATATTAATTAATGCTTTCATATTTCCCCCTCCTTATGGATGAGAGCATGGCAGACTCGCGAGATAAATGACTAAATTCACAATTATTTTATTAAGCATCATGATCTTTACTCATCTTGCTCTGAAACAGGTAAAGTCCTCAAGGTCCTTATACAGAAAACATTGCATAACCCTCTCAGTGACTGGAGAAAAACGCCTTTGAGCAGCAGGAACGGAGCCAAGGAGACAATTTATGGAATTACAGCAGCTTGACCTGAAATGACCGTGGACACATTGCTCCCACAAACTGGGAATAACTCCTAATTCCAAAGCCAGCCAGTGAGGTTCCCACAGTCCATCTCCCTGCTGCACAAACCAGCATGACAACCTCTGTCCCCTCACGCAGAGGGGTTCAGACCACCAGGAGGAAACTGGAGATTTGGGTGTCCTGGAAAGAAAACATTCCCAAACCTTGACCCAGCACCTCCCGCCCAGTCTCAGTGTGGGAGTGTTCACGCTTCTGATTCACAGCCAAACCACTGGCCCCAAATCCAGCTTTATTTCCAAATGCTGATTAGCCACTGAGCAATCTGAAATTGGGAGGCAAGGATTTCCTCTGGCTCGTGTTCCTCAGTTTGGCGTTTGCTGTTACTCTGCAGAAGAATTGCACATGATTTATCTTTTTTCCCCATCCTGAAGCCCTCTGATGTCAGCACCAACCAAGTGCTTCTCCAGGAGCTGGCTGGAACATTTCCCCACGTTGGCTTTCTGCTGTCACAGCTGATAACAATAATTTATATTCCCTAAAACATCCTTTCAGAGGCCTCAGCCACTTGCAGATGCTGAACCACCCATTAAGGCCACAGAAAGCAGGAACACTGACTCTCCAACTGAACCCCAATAAAGAAACAGCAGCACATCCTTTATTTGATGCAATTACCATAAATGTGTGTGGGGTTTCTCTCCCTAACAGTCTGAATGGTTTTGATTAAATGACATTTACTAACGAAGCACTTTCTCCCTGGATTGTGGCAGGTTTTCAGTGCTGCTACATCTGTGGAATGGTTTCAAGTTATTCTCTTAAGTAAACATAAGACTATAAAATGTAAACATAAACAGAACTGTTCTATAACAGTAAAAGCATAATTTGAATAAACAGGGAAGCTAATGAAACGCCATTACATGTAAAGACTATCATCTCCCTCTATGTGCTAGGCACCGATCTTGCAACTGCAAATTCACAAGTAAAAGAATTCATTTGCCTTAATCTTTTGATTTTTATGTGAGTCACAAAAAAAAATTCGTTCCTACACATTAGCCAAAGCTACCTTGCAGTTTTGTAACTGTTATTGCCTTTTCAGCCTTGACCCACCAACCGAGGGCTGATACAGGAAGAGAATCGTTTCTTTGTAAACTTCATCAGGACACTGGAAACGAGAAATCTCGAACCCAAACTGCAAAATTAGTTGAAAGGTAGCGGAATATTTTTAAGGTGTCACCTGGTTCTCCAGCACTGTCCAGCCTGTCATGGACAGGACAGTATTTACAAGAATGTAAAGCAATCAAGTAACAGCCAGAGAATCACTGGGTTGTTAAGGCTGGAAAGGATCACCAAATCCAACCATCAACCAGCAGCACCACCACGTTCACCATTCTTCCCTCTCCTCAAGTGCCACCTCCACACATTTTCTGAACATTTCCAGCGGTGGTGACTCCACCACATCCCCACGCAGCCCATTCCAATGCTTGACAACTCCTTCCATGAAAATATCTTCCATTAATATCTAAACTACACCTTCCCTGGCACAACTTGAAGGCATTTCCTTTCATCCAGTCACTTATTACCCGCAAGAAGAGGCTTATGTGCCTTACTCGTAAAAATTTTAGCCAGGCGTACATAATTTTTAAAATAAGTAATCATTTAGATTTCATTATGCATTTGGATCAATACTCACGTGGATTTGAGTGCAACAGTTCCATCGGCCCGTCCTTTAACACGTAAAGATCAAGTTTCCTGTTGAGTCAAGATTACTTTTCAACCTTCCTCTGTTAATAAATAAAAATTCAGTGTTCTCTATTATATATTTAAGCCTTTGGTTTAAGTTGTCAGTTACAAGCAGATTGGAAAAGTGACACCTACAAACCCATAGAGGGTTATAAATTTTCTCTCTAATAATTCTGCTTCTTCAAGGTATTGATGCTTCTGTTTATATTCTCCTAGACGGAAAATATGAAACCACACAGTGTAAGGAAAGTGCATGTGAATGTTCTCCTTACATTTCCTTACAAGAAACTATAACCACGTGGAAAGAGAGAGCATCAGAAGAAGAAGACATCTCACTCTGTTATGAAACTTCCAGGATTCTGTGTCACCACGTTTCGATTCTGCTTACAAAGCAGAGTGGTAGAAATCCACTGTTATGGGGACATTTGGGACTGTTTGGGGGAGAAGAAAAAAAGGCATAAACCTGCTACTTCCAGTCAGGGAAAGCAATTTAAATCCGTGGAAATAATGAGATATGGAGCACTAAATATAACTGTTCCTATTGTTTTGATAGCTTTTATCACAGTGATAAATTTGCAGAGAGGTAAGCGTGCTCAAACGGGGTTTTTAAGTGTAACTGTGATTGTCAATTAAAGAAGAGATTATATTGTCAACAAAAGACAAGTGAATGCTTTAAGTGGCAGTTTGCATATGTTTACCTCGAGTGCTGAAGGATCCGAGGCTGGATTCTCCTCATTTGGGTGCTTTACTGTTCAACCAGAATGTAAATTCTAACATGTACTTACCACTGCTTTTGCTGCTCTTTCCCTCGCTTCAGTCTCGGAGTCAGAACCGTTCCCTGCTCATCCCTTTGCTTCCTTTTTTACCGTTTGGAGAATTCCACTCCCCCTTTAAGCACAGACATACAAACACACACACACACACGTAAGAAAAACCTCGGGAAAGGAAAATGTGTTGTGCTGCCTGAAGGCATCCATCACACAAACCCCGTAAAACCTATTGCTCTAAAAAGCAATAAATGCAGCTTTGTTTTACAAAGTAACAGCGGAGAAAAAACAGGAACCATAAAAAAAGTGGAGTCTTTGGTACCTTGTTGCCTTTGCAGCCCTGGTGCTTTAAGACAAATTTAAAGACACTGCTTTATTACTGAATTCTCAAACATGAAATGTTTGCTGTGTAAAACAGGGAAAGGTCCTTAACCTGATGAAAAACAGAACAAATCAAGGCAGGAATGACCACCTGCTCCCCGAGACACAAAAATCTTCCCAATGCAAAGAGCTTTTGCAGAAGTTAAAGTGCTGACAGGCAGCGCTGCGCTGGAAATCCAAGTTCCTCAGCTCAGCCGCCGGGATTTTGGGAGGCAGAGCCAGAATCTGCACTCGCAGTGAGGTTCGGGCACCCAGCCACAGCCCCATGGGCTCGCAGGGCTACTCAGGAGCCATAAAAATCCTGCTGACAGAGCAGAAGAGCATTTGAGCACTGATCCCAAGGAGTGGCTTCTGCAGGGAGGAGACAGATTTGGGGGCAGCCACTTCTTCAGGCAGGGAGAGAGCAGAATTCCTGCCCTTGGGACCTGCTCTGTCTCCTCAAGACAGGCTACGGAGAAAGCACAAACTCATCAAGCTGAGCAGAAGCTCAAAACTGTTCCTCTTCTCTCTCTTTTGGTTAGAGAGGTTTTCCTGACGTCAGGAGGCTTCCATTCCAAGGAAGACACCGGCCTCAATGTATCTGTCAAAGGAGTAACTTCATTTTTGAAGAGTTCTGAATATTTGTTCAGAGGAAAAGCTGTGGCCAAGGCAATATCAGCTCTTGGACTTCCCACTGGCTGGGAAGCACGGAAATCTGTGAGAGGGGTAGCTCTGTTTTCCATATGAATACAATTACTGTAACAGTTGTTTCTCTCTCTTTTTTTT